>PVLC010008016.1:0-39633 GCA_004027655.1 Graphiurus murinus
GCAATGGCTACTGTTGGAGCACACGCATGCTCTCCCCAAGATGGGAAGCAAGGTGCCTCTTCTTCCCACTTCTCCTGGACATGAATCCAATATGCTGGTCTGGGCAGTGGAGCAAGTAGGGACTTCGTTGTTTACATAGAAAGTTTGAATGAATCAACAGCAACAAAACCCTAAAGATCCAATAACATAGCCAAGCATGATGACACACACCTGTAACCCCAGTACTTAGGAGGCTGAGATGGGAGGATTGCAGGTTTGAGGACAGCCTCAGCAATGTAGCAAGACTCTCAGCAACCTAGCAAGACTCTATTTGAAAACAAAGAAAGAAAAAAGAAAAAAGGTCTAGGGTATAGCTCAGAGGTAAAATGTCCCTAGTTTCAATCCCAGTACCACATACACATAAAAAAAGAAAAATCTGGTAACATGAATTTAACATGGTCATAGGATACAAGGCCAATATGCAAAATCCATTGGCGTTTCTATAGACTATCCACAAGTAAGTGGGAAGAAGTGGAAAATTTCAAAGCCTTACTACTTACAACAGTGTCAACAAGCAAAATGCTTAGGAAGAGATGTAATGAGTCATGTTTAAGATCTCTACACTGATAACTGCCAAACATTTCTTAGAGAAAATAAACCCTAAATGAATAGAGAGATATACCATGTTCATGGCTTGGAAAATCACTACTGTTGAGATGTCAGTTATCCAGAAACTGATCTAAAAATTTAAAGCAATTCCAATCACAAATCTGGTAGGCTTTTTGTTGAAATTGAACAGAGTTAAAGTTTTTTTTTTATAAAAATGGAAAGAACCTAGGGGAATGAAAAACCCTTGGAAGATAACAAAACCGGGAGACTTTAGCAGCTGTATTCATAATCGCCAAAGATTGGAAACAAACTAAATGACACCCAGTAGAAGAATCGATAAACAACGCGTGGAGTGTTCCTACAATAACATACTACTCGGCAGTAAAAAGAAATGAGCTTTCAATGGCCTGGATGAACTTCATAGCCGTTATGAAATAAGAGCATGAATTCTTTTTACTCCTCCTGCTTCATTTACGTGATATTCTAGAAGACACAAAACTGATCCATGATAAGAAGAAAAAAAAAAGCCAAAGGGTGGTTGCCTAGACTGGGGCAAGAGAGAAACTAGGAAGGAACAGGAGGGAGCTTTCTGCGGTGGTGGAAAACACCTGTTCTTGATAGATGTGCAGGTTAAGTGGATGTACCTCTTATTTGTTAAACTTGCTCAATTAAGATTTGTGCGTTCCAAGGTGTGTGGAATTTACCTCCGGGGGGGGAGGGGGAGGCAGGAAGCAGGAAGGAAGCAATTGTGGAAAAATGCCAGTGGTGTTTGGAGCTGGATTGCAGGCACATGGGGTTCTTTAGACCCTTGTGTAAAAATGTGTGTGCTTGAAATTCTCCAGAACAAGAGATCTTCTTAGGCATAGCGTGTACAAGACACTTTAATAAGGTCTCACTGTCAGTACAAAACTTGAAATAACGTGTTGCCCCCAAACTGTTTTTATCTAATTTTCAAAGTGGGTTTCGTATCTGATGAGCCGCACGCCGCCGCCCCTGGGCTCAGCTCCCTCGGGACCTCCCTCAGCTGAATGGCAGAGTTACCCACTGCCTTCCAGAAGCATCTCTGAACCGAGATGGTATCTGGAGTGACTTGGGGATAATTGAGCTGCTTTCTTAGCCTCCATTGTTCCTTGACATCTTTCTCTAGGGCCACGGGTCTGTCTTCCCAGCACTTGTTAATCGCCGTGGCTGATGATCATGAGCACTGAAAACGAATTAAGATGTGAACAAACTCCGTAAAAAAAATCAGGCGGCGTCCGGGGTCCTCCGGGTCACGTTAAGGAAAGAAGTTTTAAGACCGATCACGATGCTGATGAAGTAAAACCAGCTTACAAGGAAATATACCTTTCACTTAGCCCCACCCTCCCCAGTGAAATAATTAGGCAAGAAAAAGTGGGGAAAATACAGACTTTGTAGATAATTACCCTCAGGATGCTTTCAATTGCAGCAGTTGTAAATTGGGCGAATTTGAGGATCATTTCTATCCCCACCCATTAAAGTAGACTTCTCTTCTGGCAGGACCCATCCCCTGATGCACGTGTGAATTCAGCCCAGCTTGTGAGCATGCCCTTCCTCCTGGGTGCTGCAGGGCTGGCAGAGGATGCCCGTGGGGCGCCCGCAGCCCCATGACCGCCTCAGCCCACCTCTCTGCTCAGCAGGCTTCTGACTTCCGTAAATGGTTTCAAGTCTTCTCTCCTCTCTGTAATTGGTGAATTTAAAATAGGCACCATATGTTCTTTTTTTTTTTTTGCCACCTCAAGAAAGGTTCTCAGGTTTACAATAACAACACAACCTACCATTACACTGAATCATTTTTACTCACGTTGAGTATAAAGGGTTTCCTTCGCACTGTTTTACCCATGGGGTGCCATTTCTAAGTTGAGCCTAAAAATTGCTACAGTTCAATAGGTCAGGGGTGTACTAACAACATTGTCATTAATGGTGATCATAATACTTTGGGGTTATTGACAAATAATATATAAAAATCAATGTGTAGGCTTTGCCATTTACAAAACACCAGGTATGAATGAACCAGTGCTGAGTTGTGTGCTTCTATAGCAAATAATAATCTTTTTTTTTTCTTTTTGCGGTACTGGGGATTGAACTCAGGGGCATTCTACCTCCGAGCTACACCCCCAGTCCTATTTTTTATTCTTTATTCTGAAACCGAGTCTCACTAAGTTGCAGAGTGCCTCACTAGGTAGCTGAGGTTGGCCGCGAACCCGGATCCTCCGGTCTCAGCCTCCCGAATGCTGGGATTACAAGCGTGCACCACCACACCCGGCTGCAAATAACATTCTTAAACATCAACTTATGACGGTGAGAAGAAGAGACAGGAAGATCAGCAAGTGCATGGAGGGCCTGACTGCTGGTGACATGGGAGAGGTCCTCGCAGCTCCCAGTAGGACGGCGGTGGCCCTGACCCCTTGGCATCACGCAGAGACCCAGAGCAAGGGCTCAGCGGGGGTGGTCAGCGGGCAGCACGTGTGCTGTGAGGCGCACCGGGCACCTCAGGTCCTCCACCTGCCCTGCCTGTCCTGACCCACGCTGATCTCTGTGACCTGCTGGCCCTGGACTGTACCAGGTACGGGGTGCTCAGGGGGCCTTCTGGTGGCTCTGGCTGCCGGGAGGACAGGCGGTCAGCTGGACGGGGAGGGGCGCCTGTGGCCGGGGTGCCCACTACAGCACACTGGGGTTGTGTGGTTGAGGGTCCCAGCGTGCACCATAACGAAGGCAAAGAAAACGCCACGGTGCTTCCCTGGAAGCCAGGCGGCGCTCCTGAGGCTGAACCCTAGGCAGTGAGAGTCCACCATGACAGCCCACCCTGTACGTCTTTGCAGAGGTGGAGGCTGTTTCAATTATTTCTAAGACACATCAAACTGATTTGAGAGAAGAATGAGCTCCAGAGGAGTTAAGGATCCCGAGGGAGCTGCCGGCTTTGGCTCCTCCTCTCCTATAGAGATGCTGGCTTATTGTTTTTGCCGGGATTCCTACTGTTTCTCATTATTAATGCAGCATAGAACTTTCTCCAAGAAAAGCGAGAGGGCCTTAAGTCTCTTTCAACCCCACTGTTGGTTTGACTAAAAAGCATACGGTCAGCCGGGTAGTGGTGGTGCAGGCTTGTAATCCCAGTACTTGGGAGGCTGAGACCAGAGGATCCCAGTTCACAGCCAGCCTCAGCTACTAGTGAGGCCCTCCGCAACTTAGCCAGACTCTGTTTCCAAATAAAGAATAAAAAATAGGACTGAGGGTGTAGCTCGGAGGTAGAATGCCCTTGCGTTCAATCCCCAGTACTGCAAAAAAAAAAAATCTTAAAATAAAAACAAAAACAAATAAAAAGCATGCGGTCACACAGAGCATGCTCAAGGAGCCTGACGCTCTCCCTGTGCGGAGCCAGGAAGCCCTAGGGCAGCACAGGCCGCCTCCTGGCACCAACCCCTGGCAGCTCAAGGAGGCACAGGTGACCACCTTTGAGACAGGCTGCCCTCAGAGCTCTGCTGCGAAGCACCAGGATCTGGACGTGACCAGACCTGGTGCACAGGGACAGCCACCAGGGTCTCTCCAAAGACTCACCCATTCCTGGTGCAAAACTGCACAAGGTCTCCCAAGCCAGGCTGTGTGCAGTTGAATTGAGTGCAAGGTCAAGCAAGTAAGGGGATACTTGGGAAAGCCCTGCTCCAAGATGAAGACTAAACCCAGGGGCATTCTACCTCCAAGCCACACACTCGGGCCTATTTTATTTTAGTTTTTTATTTTGAAACAGGGTCTCACTAAGTTGCTGAGGGTCTCACCAAATTGCTGAGACTGGCCTGGAACCTGCAATCCTTCTGTCTCTGCCTCCCAAAGAACTTCTTTCAAAGAGACATTTGCATGCCCGGGTTCATAGCAATGTCATTCACAGTAGCCAAAAAAGAAGAAAGGACAAGAAGTATTCCAGGTAGGTGGAGGCTGTTATATCCATATCAAGAAATATTATTTGGCCTTTAAAGGGAATAAAATCCCGACATACTTCAACATGGATGAGTCGTGCAGACCCGATGCTAAGTGAAGTCACACGGTCATGGAAGGACAGTGCTGTGTGAGCCCACCTAGCAGCGGTGCCTACACTCGTCACGAGGGTCGCAAGCTGGCTTCAGGGCTGGGAGTCAGTGTTTACTGAAGACACTTTCCCTCTGGAAGGTGATGGCTTCTTAACACCACAGAACTGCATCTCCAAAAATGATTTAAATAGTCCATTTTATCTCTATTTTACCAGAATTTTTTAAAATTTAAAAAGACATAGAAATTCCCTCACTTCAAGACATCCGTCTTGCCCCTTCCTCCTCCCCTCATTCCTGGAGGGACCCCTGTCCTGCTTGAATGTCAGGGAAGTAGGGGCGCTGCGTTGTTCTGCATGGGGGTTCTCTCACTCTCTCTCGGTGTGACGCTTTGATACCCAGCTGTGTTGCCACCCGTGTCAGAAGTCCATGTGTTTGATTTTCCATTTGAAGAATATGTCATAGCTTCTTTTTTTGTTTTTGGCACTGGAGATTGAACTCAGGAGCATTCTACCTCTAAGCTACACCCCTAACCCTTTTTTATTTTGAAATAGTGTCTTGCTTAGTTGCTGAGGGTCTCCCTAAGTTGCTGAGGCTAGCTTTGAACCTTCGATCCTCCTGTCTCAGCCTCCCAAGTACTGTGATGACAGGCATGTGCCACTGCACCTGGCTCCAGGTCTTTGCTTTTACAAATAAAGCTGTTATGAATGCTCCCATTCACACCTTTTTGTGAACCCGTTGGCTTCTCTACCAGGTGTTGCCTCTGACGTGCCTGCAGGGTGGCTGTGTATTTACCTTTACGGACTCTATCAGTTTTCCAAAGTGGTTGTACCATTTCACACGCCCACCAGCCACCCCGAATGCCACATCCTTGACAGCATTTGGTGGTGTCACCGTCATTTTAGACCTAATGGGTATGACCTGAGATCTCAGGATGGCTTTGTTTTACATTTCCATTTCCTACCTCCTTGTTGAGTTGTGGGCTTCTCTCTGTGTGTTCTAGAAATAATTCCTCTGTCCGTTGTTTGTGTTTGGAATATTTCCTCAGTCTGAAGCTTACCTTTTCATCTTTGTAGCAGTGTCTTTTGGGAAGCAGCAGGGACTTGTTACTGAGTAGTGAGTGACTTCAGGATGCCCAGAAGGGTGTCTCAAAGGTGGGGCCCTCGGGAGAAGCTTCCAGTCTAGGTGCAAACAGCAGGACTGGCGGGGAAGCGCCGCCATGGGGGCCTCCTACGTATACAAAAAGCTCCACTGCGGTGTTCTGTGTGGTCTTTTTATTCTGGCGTAACTTTAGATTTGAAGAAGAGTCTCAAAGATGGTACAGAGGGTTCCCCCAGGCCTGCACCCTGCATGGGCCCCCGACAGCAGCGTTTGATGTGGCCAGGCTTCAATGCGCCATCCAAGAAAGTAGCACGGATATAATCCTGGTAGCTCACTGCAGACTTTATTCAGATTACACCAGTTTCTCTTCTTACACGGGTTTTCCCTTCTGGAATCCTCCAAGATACCATGTAGTCATCATATCCCCTTGGTCTACTCCACCTGACACCTCAGACTGTTGTTTCTTGTGTGGCCTTGACTTAGCTAATTTTGTTGGTATGTCCTTGAAGCTCACAACCTTTAAAAATGCACTAACTGGGCCTAGTAAAGGGCTTAAGTCCCACAACCTTTAAAATGCACTAACTAGTCCTAATGAAGGACTTAAAGCCCACAACCTTTAAAAATGCTCTAACTTATCTTTAGGTTATTAAAATTCTCTCCATATGTGACCATCACTATCTGTTAAAAAAAAAAACAGTTTTACTTTTTCTGTTTTTATGCCTTACATTTCTTTTTCTTGCCTTATTTCACTGGTCATAACCTACAATTAAAGTTAGGAGCAGGAAGAATGGACATTCTTGCCATGTCCTCTTTTTTGAGAAGGGTCTTCTAGGCTCTTGCCATGAGCATGGTATTAGCTAGAGATTTTTCTAGATGCTCTTTGACTCATTGAAGAGATGGCCTTCAGTCTTCATTTGCTGGGAGATTTCAAAATGAATGAGTGGAACTTCACTAAACAGTTTTTTTGCACCTCTTGAGATGATGATGTATTTTGTTGCTCTGCTAATATGAAATATAGCTGATTTCCAAATGTCAAAATATTCTTGAGTTCCCAGAATAAACTCAGTTGGTCATGATAGATTAGGCTTCTATATTACTGGATTTGATTGGCTAATATTTTGTGAAAACTTTTTGTGTCTCCATCCAAAAAAGGTACCGCTGTAATTTCCTTTTTCTCTTGCATCATTCTCAAGTTTTGATACAGGGCTTATGCTAGACTCCTCAAATGGGTTCAGAAACGCTATCTCCTCCTCTCTGGAAGAGCCTGTGGAAATTGGTCTTAGTCACCCTGCAAATATTTGGTGGAATTTACCAGCAAAGCCCCCTGAGCCTGGAGCTTTCTTTGTGCCAAGGTCTTTCACTCCAGATGCAATTTAAAAACTGATTTAGGGCTGTTTACATTTCCTATTTATTTTGTGTCAGCTATAAAGTTTTGTATTTCAAGGAATTTATCCGTTTCCACTAAGTTATTGAATTTGGGGCATAATGAGGCTCGTAGTATCCCTTTACTAACCTTTTAATATCACTAGGATCTGCAAATGTCTCCCTCTTTTTTCATTCCTGATATTAGTATTTCGTATTTCCTTTTTGTTGTTTTCATCCGAGTCAGCCATGCTAGAGGTTGCAGTTTTCTATTACATACCAAATCACCCCAAAATTTAATGGCCTAAAAAAACTATTTATTCTTTTCTTGCCTCTCTGTAGATTCCCTGGGCATCTCTTGTGGTGTGCCATCGGATCTCACCTGCATGGTAGCATTTACCTGGAGGGTCGGCAGAGTGCCACTGTCAGGCCTGCCTCACAGGTCCAGCCCTCTGCACCGGCCGCTGCCAAAGCCGCTGAGGTCTGTTTTGTGTGGCCTCTCACCCTCCTGCAGTGTAGACACGTTTCAAGAAGGCAAAGGCAGGAGTCCCATGGCTAGGTGAGGCTGAGGCTGTGAGTGCCACACTCTACTGACCGTGGCAACGTGGCAAGCCAGCCCTGAGTGACACGGTTGAGAAGTGTGTGGGCAGGCGTGGCGGTGCTTCCTTGCCAAGAGGTGTGCCTTCTTCAGAGGAAGAACTTACGACCCCACAGCCGTCTATCACATTCCAACATCTGCTCCCGGACTATCGGTTTTATTTCTGCATATGCCATATTCTTCCTCCCATCCTAGGATGTCAAGAAAAGCCTCATCCTGATTAGAGCATCAGCTCTATCTGCACATGTATCTGTGGTTCCTCTGATGGGACTCGTGTGTGTGTGTGTGTGTGTGTGTGTGTGTGGTCTGGGGATTAAACCCAGGGGCATTCTACCTCTGAGCTACACCCCCCAGCCCCATTTTATTTATTTATTTATCTATCTATCTATTTATTTATTCATTTATTGTGGTACTGTGGATTGAGCTCAGGGGCATTCTACCTCTGAGCTACACCCCCCCAGCCCCATTTTATTTATTTATTTATTTATTTATTTATTTATTTATTTATTTATTATCTATCTATTTATTTATTCATTTATTGTGGTACTGTGGATTGAGCTCAGGGGCATTCTACCTCTGAGTTACAACCCCTCCCTCCAGCCCTATTTTATTTTTTATTTTGAAATAGGGTCTCACTAAGTTGCGGAGGGTCTAAGTTGCCAAGGCTGACTGCAAACTTGCCATCCTCCTGTCTCGGCATCCCAAGTACTAGAATTACAGGTGTGTGCCACCAGGCCCAGCTGATGTGACTCTTCTTGATCCAGACACCTGTGAATGTACCGACGGAGTTACCCCCCCCCCAGGACCCGAAGTCGGCCACATTCACTCCATCATCAGAGGAACGTGAAGCACACGGACCTCAGGGACCTCACGGTATCAGCCCAGTTCTTGGTTCCAGAAGGGCTCTGGTAGTAGAACCCCCAACTCTAGAGGCGAGAGCTGTTTCATTAAGTCTCCGTGGTACTTCCAAGAGGCGTTTCCTGTCCACCGTTCCCTGGTTCAGCTTTCTGAACATCATTTCTTTCCTGTTAGAAATGCCCCAAATGCCAGGCATGGTGGTGCACGCTTGTAATCCCAGTACTTGGGAGACTGAGACGGAAGGATTGCAGGTTCAAGGCTAGCCTCAGCTACTTAGTGAGGCCCTCCACAACTTAGTGAGACCCTATTTCAAAATAAAGAATTAAAAACCAGGGCTGGGGGTATAGTTCGGATGTAGAATGCCTCTGAGTTCAATCCTCAGTACCGCAAAAAAAAGAAATACCGTATTTCAAGATACTCTTTCTCTGTCTCTATCTGCCTATAGAAAGCTGGAGGCCTACAAGTATCTTTTAACTTTGAACATTAAACTGGTGGAGCTCTTATTAGTAGTTTTCTCTTAAAATTTTTCTATGTCTCCCATGAATCTTACTGGGGTTTCTTCTGTGCCCCTAGCAGTCACAACCACAGTGGTTTCCAAGACAACCCTCTCTGGTTTGGATACGCCAGGCTTCTCTAGACAATGCCCCTCGGATTCTTAGATGCACTTTTCCTCTCATGGAGGAGATCTATACAGCCCTGCCTTGCTTCCCTCTGAGGGCTCAACAAAGGTCTGCGGCCCCCCTTGAATCAGTCTTGATTCTGAGGCCATTTCTGCCTTTAGGAATATTTTGTCGACCATTGAAACTGAAAATATAAAATACTTTTGTTTTTCAACCAGCTAATTTGAGCTCTTGTTTTCTCTAAATTCTGCTTGCACACTGAATAGTTTCTCTTTGTATGTTTAGCTCATCTTTCTCTGCCAGTATCTTTTTTTTTTCTTTCTCATGGTTCTGGGAGTTGAATCCAGAACCTACCTCAGAACTACACCCAAGCCCGATTTCCCTATTTTTTTTTTTTATTTATTTTGTAATAGAGTCTCACTTAGTTACCACACACTGGCCCAGAACCTTCGATCCTTCTGTCTCAGCCTTGAAAGGCAGCTAGATTCAGGGGAAGTGTGTGGCCCCTATGCAGTCCCAGGTAGATTACCTTGAAAGAGGGTTTTGAGGGGCAATCACAGGAAGCCACACCCCAGGTGTTTATCGACTGCATCCATCTCTGTAGGGCCTGGTGAGACCTCAGCATCATTCTTTATCTCTACTGCTCGGATTCCACGTCAGCGTGTTCAGAAGGGTCATCACTTCCAAAGGGCGCCTGAGCAGGGGGAGTAAGGAGCACAGTATGTGTCCGTCTTGCTTAGACTAGCTGGCTGCTCCTGGACCTGCCCCCTGAGCCTCCCGACCCAGGGCTCCGCTGACGGCCCGCTGGGCCTCACTGGCCGTCCCTTCCCTTCTCATCGTAAGGAGCTACTAACATCAAGGGACTTTCCTATGGGACCTGGACTGATTGACATCCAGCCGGCTGGACCCAGCACTTTGGCCAGACTCAACTTCCTGGTTGCACGGAGGCCCCTTCTCTTGGGTCCGCCTCCTTTCTAAGTGTCATCAGACACAGGAGAGGGCAAGGAGGCTTCCCTGCACCCCACCGGGGCCTGCACGGCACCAGGGCATTCACATGTTCCGAGGGGGGGGGACCCACAAACTCATGAGACAAACAGGAGGTTTCCGGAGGCTACGTACCCCCCATCACCCCTGCAGCCCCACTTTTAGTAGCAATCTTCGTCCAGTTGATTCTCAGCCTCCTCACTCTGTGATTCGGGACCAGGGGCAGCTTAGTAAGGATGTCACCTATGATTCCGAGGTCCCTGGCCTGGCAGACACCAGCACAGCTCAAGGGGGCGCCCACTACATCTTGGGACTGTGAGACACACAGCCAGTGGCCAGAAAGAGAGCCCTGTAGGGGGACATGCAGCCTACACCACCCTCCCCAGGCTTCCAGGTCGAATGAGAAGTGCCCCCCCACCCCCCTCAGCGCTAGATGCTCAGCCCACGGGTCATGAACACCCGGGGCCGCGCTGGGGAGCCCAGGCGGGGCTGGGCCATGAGTGTGGTTCTTCCAACTAGCAGCTGCGGAGAGCAAGGTGCTAGGAAGGCCTGGCCTCTCTTTCGGAAATGTCAACGTCAGGAAAGACAAAGGTGGTGAGAATGTTCCAGGTGAAAGGAGACTACGAGACCTTCTGCTGGCCGGGATCCTGTCCTGGACGAGGGGAGACGGAAAAATGGACGTTATTAGACCAGTTGATGAAACTGGAGTGGGGGCGGTGGAGAAATGCTGTCCAACCCTACGTGGTGGAGCCGGGGCGGCGGAGGCTGTGCGAGGAGGCCCTTCCTCTCAAGAAAAACACGCTGAGAAAACGGTGTTTGGGCATGAGAAGCACCGATGGATGGGTTCCACTTCTCCAAAGCGGCTCAGAAACATACACCCAGGGAGATGGGGCCGGTAGTCACATGCCCGAGGTACTTGGGTCTGGGTGAGGGGGAGGTGGGGGCCAGCAACACTGTTTTCATGTATACAACATGTCTGTAAGTTCAAAGTTGTTTCCAAGTGAAAAAGTTTTAGAAGATGGCTGTTGTTTCTGGGGGACTGGGCATCACATGACGCTCCTCAGTGAGGTCCCCCCAGCAGCTTGGGGGTGCCCTGAAGCCTGCCGCATGGGGTTCCTAATGGCAAGCCCACAGGCCACGGGAACTTGGGGGGGCAGTGTGTCCTGAGAGGACTCAGCCCGCGGCAAGCGCCCGCAGATCTGGCCTGAAAGCCCAGCGCCTCCGCCCCGGTGCTCAGAAATAGCCTCTTAATTTCGGTTTTACTGGCAAGGCCGCGAGACTATTGAGTGGAGGGGGCGAAGCATCTTCCTTAAGTGTTTGGGACTGGGGGCAGCGGAGCACCTGCGCCCGCCCCATTTGCTGGAAACCCTCTGTGCCCTCGGCGCTTGGATTGATGCTCCTCCTCGGGCCGCTCTTCAGTTTGGTTTCAGGCACTTTCCAATAAGTGCGTGGAGTGCTCTGGGGCCGGGGAGAGGCACTAAAGAAATCAATACGTGTTCATCATCATCGCAGCAGCGCTGCGGCCGACTGTCCCCTGAGCACGGCCCACCTGGGCCCGGGGCCCAGGCCGCTCTGTTGGCTGTGTGTTTCCTCGGGAAGGGCCGGCCAGCTCTGTCTCAATAATGATCAATATCACTTTATCAATGTATCACTATTACCGGGAGTGTTTCAGCCGTCTGGCCTTCCTGTCTCAGAACATCCAGCTGTTGAGACGGATGTTCTGGGCTTCCGGATCCATCTCCTTCCCTCCGCCAAGAACCAGCCCTGCCTTCCGGGGCTTGTGGTCTGGCAGGCAAGGGCAAGGGTAGGAGCTGCCCCTGGGACTTCAGACCTGGCTTGTTTATGCCAGGCTCTCGGGATGCTTTCTGGCTCGTTTTGGAAGATGAGCCTGGGCCCCAGGAGCTCCAAGGAGCTTCCTTGAATCCTTCAGGTGTGAAAACAAGAGTGGTCTGAATTGCACACGGGCAGGACTTTCCAGTTTGCCAAGCTCCTATAAGGAGTTTGCTCATGGGAACTTGGGGCAATCCCCAGAGGAGGGCACAGCAGACAGTAGCCTGCCTGCTTTGGTGTTTTGTTTTGTTTTTGATGCTGGGGATTCAATCCAGGGGCCTTCTACCTCGTAGCTACACCCCCAGCCCTTTTTATTTTATTTTATTTTTTTGCGGTACTGGGGATTGAACTCGGGGGCATTCTACCTCCGAGCTATACCCCCAGCCCTATTTTTTATTCTTTATTTTGAAACCGAGTCTCACTAAGTTGCGGAGTGCCTCACTAGGTAGCTGAGGCTGGCTGCGAACCTGGATCCTCTGGTCTCAGCCTCCCGAATGCTGGGATTACAAGCGTGCGCCACCATGCCCGGCTCCTTTTTATTTTTTAATTTGAAACAAGGTCTAAGTTGCCAAGGCTGGCCTTGAACCTGCGATTTTCCTGTTTCTGTCTCCCAAGTGCCAGGATTACAGGCATACACCACCATGCCTGGCTGCCTGGCAGCGTTAGAAATGAGGAACCAGAGATCTCTGGGCTCCAGCAGTGGGGGGACCAAGCCCCAGCTACTCCCCGAGCCGCCTGGCTCCACCTTCTGGCGCACGGGGCATTCGAGTGGCCACACTGCCGGCGAGCAAGCCCCCGCTCGTTAGCAGCCTTGTTGGCAAAGGCAGTGGACTGTTTTCCCCTCTGTTCTTTGCTGCAGTTTGGAAGGACATGGAGAGTGCACAGAGGAGCCGGGCCGTGCTTGTCCTTGCTTGGTTCCTTTGCTGGTGTGCTTAGCACATGGGCCACATCGATCCCCTCTGTCCCCTGCCCCGTCCCCCACCCATGTCCTGTCTGGTTCTGGTGCAGCGCTCTGACTCCTACCATCTTGTTTCATGATATTAAGGACCCTACTTGGAAAATCTCACTGTCTCCACTTTTCGGGGGTGCGGGGAGGTTGCGCGGCTCGCCCATGCTCGCCAGGTCACTCCCGACTCCCCCATCCGGGCCCTGAACTGTCCACGCAGAGCTCCTCACCGGCACATGCATCTCTACACCAAGAACTTTGGCACACAGGTAAAGGGCTGCTCACCTTAGAGGACGCCTAGAACAGCTCCGTGGAGAAGCGGCGGGCTGGACGTCTCCTCCGACTCAGCCCTGGTGCCTCCTGTCACGCTGGTCTTCTGCCCCGGCCCAGGGGCTTCCTCTCTGCCTGCCACCTCTTGTTTTTTTGTTTGTTTGTTTGTTTGTTTGTTTTTTGTTTTTGCGGTATTGGGGATTGAACTCAGGGGCATTCTACCTCCGAGCTACACCCCCAGCCTTATTTTTTATTCTTTATTTTGAAACAGGATCTCACTAAGTTGCGAAGGGCCTCACTAGGTAGCTGAGGCTGGCTGCGAACCCGGATCCTCCAGTCTCAGCCTCCCGAATGCTGGCCTGCCACCTCTTGTCCCTGGACGGCCTGAAGCCCAGGCCCACCAGGGGTCCAGGTCGGAGGGCGCATGCTCCCTGTGTGGACTCGTCACCATTGACTTCCGACCAAGCCCAGGCCTCAGCACCGGGCGTGCCCCTGGGCCTCCCATTCCCTCCTCTCCACGGTGTGGAGCGTCACTCCAATGTCCTTGGATTCTGGGTGGTTGGAAAGGAGCGAAGCTTCCTAGCTTCCTCCTGGAGAAACCTCAAAGTAGACAGTGTCGGGGGGGGGGGGGCAGCGGCAGGGTGGACAGAGCCTGCGATTCCAGTAAGTGGTCGGCCTGGCCAGGCTTGATGGAGACAAAGGAAACCTCCCCTGTGATACCGTGATGGGGGGCGTTTTGAGAAAAGAGCCCTACCCCATAAATAATCGTCCAGGCCCTGGTGACAGACGCGCCCCACAGACCACTGTTCGCTTGACCTGTGACCTCTGACTCCAAGTGAGCCCCAGCCCATGGGCTGCAGCTTCGCCGGGGCTTGGTTATGGGATGCTATTGACAAGGCCTGTATAAATATTTAATCTTCACATTAAAAATATAGGACAGGAGTACCATTAGTAGCTGACAATAAAAAGGCTTTCTCTGCTGGTCGTGGGGGCCAAGGAATATAAGGGCAGATTTTGTGTGTGTGTGTGTGTGTGTGTGTGTGTGTGTGTGTGTGTGTGTGTGTGTCGTACCAGGGATTGAACCCAGGGGCATTCTACCTCTGAGCTACACCCCCTAGCCTTATTTTTTATTCTTTATTTTGAAACAGGGTCTCACTACGTTGTGGAGGGCCTCACTAAGTAGCTGAGGCTGGCCACGAACCCGGATCCTCCGGTCTCAGCCTCCCAAGTACTGTGATTACAAGCGTGCGCCACCATGCCTGTCTTGTAAGGGCAGATCTGATGAGGTGGAAGGACAGCACTGCAAGGTGCGAAATGTAAATGTGTGCCGCTTATAAGGCGGCGCAGCTCAGACCCACGGTCAGGGATCCGAAGCCCGGCTGTCGATTCCATCGGAGCTGTGCAATTGTACGGACCGTTCATACAAACCAAAATGGATGGCTTATTTACGTCCAGGGCCATTAAGAATGGAGGAGAAAAGTTCAGTCCAGATAAGAAGCTTAAATCTTGATTTTTTTTTCCCCTTCCCGCTTTCAAAAAGAATGGATTCCTTGCATTGTAAATTATCCAGCCCTTGTCCTTGGCTTGGCAGCTACTTCAGGCTGGTCTGGACATTGCATAATCTTAAATATTGATTCTTGTTAGACTCCCCCACTTCTCTCCCCCCCCCCCAAAAAAAAGAAGCAGTCCGAGAACACAGAGCTCCCCCGGACGCCGTGTCCAGGAAATTGCCTCGGCCGTAGCTCACTTCTGACGCCTCTGGCATCCCGGCAGTGAGATCCATTCTGATTAGAAAGTTCTAGGAGAGACAGCAGCGGTTGGGACTGCTGCTCCGTCACGGGGCGCGCCGGACTGACTTCTGCAGCGCTGATGGCTGAGTGCCCGCTGGGCTTTCTGGTCAGAGGAATCCCCAAGTGACCAGATCCATCAGCCCTTCTCACCTCCAAGCCGAGGTCCCCCACTTTGGATGGAGAGCACTCCTGCCCGACAGAAGCCTCTGGACCCTGGGCGATGGGTGCAGGCTCCTACGGAAAGCTCAGGTGCCCACTGAGGCGGGTGCCCTCCAAAGACAGCACGGTGTGGAGCAGAAAGTACTGGCACAGTCTACCCATGCGCCAAAGAAATGGCGCCCTTGCGAAAGAATATTATTTTCACAGAGCAAAGATATGTGGTACAGTGCTCACAGCTGCACCAAGGACAGAGCCCCCCAGGCACCGGGATAATTAGGGCTTGGGTTTCAGGAGAAGGAAGACAATGGACTTTGTGTAAATCCATTAGGGTTAAAACCAGCCTCTCTCATCTCTCCTCGCGCACAGGACCCTTAGCGCCTGTGGGGGAAAACCACAAACGTCACGCAGAGAACAGGCTTCTCCAGGTCCTAGGAGCCTGGTGCTGCTCCTGTGGCTAAACACAGAAGAAAACTGAACCGGAAAAATATTTCCTCAGTTTGGGCAATTTGTGGTGCAACTTCATGAAATGCAATTAATTTTCTTTTTATTCGTCCTCCGCAGCCCCAGGTCTCATTCTCTTTTACCTAACCAGTCAACTTGGCTTACCTGCCAGTAGCATCAGAAGCAGGGAGATCTGTGGGCTGATTTATTCAGTTTTGTGTTTTCCTTCTGGAAATCCTTCTAGTTGCCCCAGCTGTTATTTGAATTATAGCAGAAAACCAGGATGGTCTGTGAGGCGGTCATGAGTTAAGATGGCGCCGGGTCCTCCTTGTGTGGAGAGGGCCGCGTCTGCCTTCCCAGTCCCAGTGGTGGCTCCTTGCTATGTTCTGCAGTTCTTGGAGCCATCTTGCAGAGGTTGTGGACACGCATGTCTTCATGGACAAGCCAACCCATCGATTGACTTCCCGGGATAAGTTTGGTTCAGCTGAAAGCGCCAGTCCAGAACCTTGGGGTGTGCTTAGTTATGGCTGCAACTACCTCCCTGTCTCGTGGAGCACCCATCATGGGCCTGGCTCTTCATGAGCTCCTGCTCAAAACCATACTACCTCAGCCAGGAGTTAACCTGAGGTACTGTGCACCAGGGTCTTCAAGTACTTCAGAGTCTCATGTGAAAGCCAGCAGTCCAACCCGGTGCCCAGCCAGTCCCGGGGGGAGGGGGGGTCTGTTCTGAAGTTTAGTTCAACCTACAGGCAGGTGAAACTGCTACCAGAAGATACAGCACATCAGCGTGGTGCAAGGGGGTGCCTGCTTTCCAAATGAGCCGTCTTTGCTCCTTGAAGCGGGCCCACAATCTGCTATGGTCTGAATGTTTTAATCTCCCCTAAATTTATATGTTGAAACCCTAACTCTGGAGGTGATGGTTTTAGGAGGTGATCAGACCGTGAGACTGGAGCCTCGTGATGGGATTAGTGCCGATAGGAGGCCCCAGGGGGACCTTGTTCCTTCCGCCATGCAAAGACATCTGAGAAGGTGCCCTCTGGAACCAGGAAGCGGGGCCTCACCAGGCACCTCATCTGCCCGTGCCTTGGTCTTGGGCTTCCAGCCTCAAGCACCGCAAGAGATAAAATCCTGTTGTTTATAAGCTGCTCAGTGCGTGGACTAGGAGGCTTCTCCCAGAGGCTCTGGCGAGGTAGTATGGGCTGCAGGCTGGATGCCAGAGTAACAGTTTGCATTTCTCCCTGAAAAGCATCTACTTCTCAACACCACACCCCTGCTTCCAGTCTCCGCGCCAGTGGGTCTGTTCTGCGCATGTCCACCAGAAGGAGTTCTGTCGAGGGGCTGCCTCTCATTCCTACTTTCTCATTTACCTTTTTTGGGTGATTGAATCCACGGATGCTCTACATCCCTTTTTTAATTTTTTATTTATTTATTTATTTATTTTTTGAGACAAGCTCTCACTAAGTTGCCCAGACTGGCCTCAAACTTGCAGTCCTCCTGCCTCAGCCTCCCCAGTAGCTGGGATTATAGGCGTGCACCACCACCATGCATGGCCTGCTTTCATGTTTCTTTGCCTTAAGAAACACACTCAGCCCTCCTCCAGAACTCTGAGCGCCCTGCCTGCCTTTTACCTCTATGTTCCTCCTCCTGGGTGACCTGGGAGGCTCTGCAAGGGGGTCCGGGGGTCTTATTAACTCGACTCACTCCCATTGCCTCTATTTTCATGGTATTGTTCCGCAGCCTGTAATGCTGCGGCTCTCCCTTGATGTTTATAAAGAAGAAAAAAATCCTATCAGCAGCTTCTTGGTGTCGGAGAACTCTGCGTTTTCTGCTCTGTCTTCTACTTTTGTACCTTGCCTCTGCCTCCTTGCGTTCCTCCAGCGACCCTGGTGGGAGACCGTCATCACTAACGATTTACAGCACCTGGGTTTCATAAGTTGCTCTCTAACTTCCTCGTTAGAAACTTATTTTTGTCAAGGAGACGCTTTAGCTGCCCATAAAACCTGCCTTCAGACTAGAAATTCCTCTGAAACCCATTCAAACGCTTCATTTAATTTCTTGGCTTCTCTGTCTCTTTCTTAGTTTCCCCGCACGGATCAGACCTTGGCAGAAGGTAGTCTAATGTCACCCGACGCCCCCAGAAAGGCTGCCCAGGTCCTGCCAGCGCTTTCCGGAGCACAGCAGTTTACAGTGTACGTCGCTTCTCGCTCACTCTTTGTGCAGATCCTCCGAGATGGTTTGTCGTCTCCATCTTAGAGATGGGAAGTCTCAGGCCTGTAATTTCCATAAGGTCTTTCTGCTTGCAGACGGGGCTGAACTCTGACCCAGGGCTCGTGACTCCACGCCCCGAGCCTTCTGCGGTCCACGATACCCCTGTCCCTGCTCCTCAGAACGGATAGACTTGAGGTCGGTCACTCAGAGGGCCCGGGAGGGAGGACAGCTGCAGGGCATGAGAGGGCTGGTTTTGTTCTGATTTGGTTTCTGCACCACTCCCCTTCTTAGGCGAGGGTTGGTCTCCCCGCAGTTTGTCCTCAGGCTGGCCCTCCAGCATACTCTCAGCCCTTACATCATTCTTGCCACCCACCTACTGCCACGTGGCCAGAAGAGGCGAGAAGAAGCTGGATCGGGGCCGCGGCCCAGGCCTTCTGCAAGGACAAGTTAATATTCTGAGGTCTCCTGCAGGCCATGTTCTTCCTGTAGACTGTTGTGCTCTGAAAAACATCACGCCAATGCTGGTCAGAGGAGATCGGCTGTGCACGTACCACACGAGCACCATTTGCTCTTGGCTCTGTCTCTCTAGCCAAGCTCAGAGCTCTGACCGACCCTGAAGGCCTTCCAGCCTGAATCCTGCCCTACCCAGAAGCAGCTGTGGCAGCACCTCACCCGTGATAGCTGTGTCCCCACGCAGGAGGGACCACCTTGATGTTAAAAAGTAGATTCTGGTGTCCAAGACTCCTGTGTCCTCTTGGAGCAGCCAGCAGACCCCTACACCTGTCAGAATATAGCAGCTTTTCTGCAAATCAGCGTTGACAGGGCCAATTGGGACCGTTGCTCAGGTGCTGGGGAAGGGGAGTACTGAACACCTTGGGTGTGTGCGTACACAGTCCCACAAGTCTCTGCCAGCTGAGCTCAGATCTCCCTGCAGAGGCCCAATCTTGCCTTGGTTTTCAGCACTCCCAGGGGTTACAAGAGAGTGAATGTCATGACCCACTCCACGTATCAGTTAGCTTTTCATCATTGTGACCAAAATACCCAACAAGGACAGTTTAGAGAGGAAAACTTTAGTTGGACTCATGATTCCAGAGGCTTAGTCAATAGTTGGCGCCAAGGCAGAGACATCCTGGAGAGTGGGCATGGCCGAAGAAAGCTGCTCAACTCATAGCATCTGGAAGGGGAGAGAGAAAAGAGAGCTACAGACAGATACAATCCTCAAGGTCACACCGCTAGGGGCTCGCCTCTGCCAGCCATGCCCTGCCTCTGAATCTTTGTACATCCGGCGCAATGCTCTCAACTCTTCAGCTTCCGAGGAGAACCTTCCCTGTCCAAACCATCACGCGCTTAACCAAGAAGGAGAGGAGCTTCTCGCCCCTGACTCTTGCTGTCTGTCCTGCAGAAAGGGAGATCTAGGGAATGCGAGCTCAGTCCCTGCCCGTTCACACGTCGAGAGCAGTGTTATCCTTTCCTGTGAAGTGTGTTTGCATGCTAATTTGCCATGGGAAAAGAAAGTCAGTGTCACCCTCTCACACCACTCTGCAACGGGGTCACTGAAGACATAGCTTTTTCTATAAGCAATCAAGGAAAACATTCAGTGCTTGGAAGAAGTGGATTCGGCACGGAGGAAGGGCACAGCTGGACCGCATGGTAATGACTCTGGTGCACCTCAGTGCTAAGGCTCCGCCCCCTGACCTCAGCCCAGGCGCTGCAAGGGCTGCTGGTCTTCTCCTTATTGATTGGCATGTCTTCTTTACATGTTTTAGACACAGGTCCTCTTTCAGGTATATACACCATGAATGTTTTATCCCCATCTCTGATGAGCCTTTTTACTTTGTGATATCCTTTGTTAATTATAATTTTAACATTTTTATGAAGTCTAGTTTATTATATTTTTTCTTTTATTGTCAGTGTGTGTGTGTGTGTATTGTTTAAAAAAATGTTTGGCTATTCCAGCATTGTAAAGATATTTTCTTGGGTTTTTTTTCTAGAAGTTTTCTATTTTCATTTTATGATTAGTTTTGTGGCTTTTGAAATTCCAAATTATTTTTCCTGTATGGTATATAGCATAAGAGTCAAGGAGATTGAAAGATGATAGATAACTGTAGAAAATACTTCCTTTTTGCATTGAATTGTATTGGTGCCTCATCAAAAACCAAGTGATTGTGTGTGTGTGTGTGTGTGTGTGTGTGTGTGTGTGTGTGTGTGTGTGTGTGTCTTTTTCTGGACTCTATTTTCTTTCCCACTGATCTATTTCTGTCCTTCTAACAATGCCACAGGGTCTTAATTCCTACAGCTTTTTAACAAATGCAGGACTCTTTGGATTTTCTCTTTCATCTTGTGTCTGCTTTGCTAAGAAATGTTTCATAGAGAATCTGTTTGTGTTGAACTTATCAGCATGACAAAGCTCCTTTCCTCGCATCCTTTAATATTCTCCTAATGCTGGTGAGATCCACAGCAGGCTTCCCTCTCCACCTTCCTGCTCAGTCTTACTCGGGATTTATCAACTTCATTAATCTTTGTCCAGAACCAGCCTGGGGCTCTGCTGGTCCCTGTGGACATCCAACCTGCCTTGTGACTTTGCCCTCCCCCCCTTTTCTTTCCCTGGCCCCTCGTCCGTGTGCAGATGAACAGAGCTGGTTGACTTCTGGAGATCCTCATTGATTAGAAGGTCATTGGCCTGTGAGTCTGCCCTTCCTATCCCTGTAATGTTAGGATCAGAAACTACAAGGTGATAGTTTTGCATCAGCCTGGAAGGAAACACCAGCATTCCTGAAAACGTTACCATCTTCTTCCATATTTCATCAGAGTGCCACAGCTAGGAGTGCCATGGCTGGTGAGGTTCTGCAGACGCTGTTCTGTTCTGTCCCCTCTGCCTGGAGAACTCCCCCCCTCTCCCCCGCTTTCTTCACAATTCCGTCAGTCTCCAAAATGAACCCACATGTGATTTCTAGGAATGAAGCTCTCCCCTTTCTCAGAGCCTCTCATTCTTGCTGTTGGCCAGGGCCAAGGAAGGCCTCCGATTCTGTGTTCCCAAGACCTGGAAGACTTCCCCTGTTAGCAGTTATCGCAACTGCCCTGAAACTCGTAAGGAACAAAGAGAACCGCTGTGTTCCTGAATGGGAAGGTTCAATATTTTAAAGAAGTCAGTAGTTCCCTAATTATAAATTCTGTACACCACTAAACTCATTCTAAAGTTATATGGAAGAGTAAATGCATAAAAAGAGCCCAGAAAATTTTTAAAGATTCTGAGAAAGGTTTGCCCTTCTAGGAATAAAAATATATTTAAAAAAAAAAAAACCTACAGGAATTAACAGTGGATGGTATCTGGAAAGGAACACCCAAAAAGGTCAGTAGAAGGGAATTAAAAAAGAAAAAAGGAATTTAGAAACTAATAACGTGATATTTTAAATCAGTGGAAGAGATGAGCTGACTATTCAATACATGGTCTGGGGATAATTTGCTCCCTGTCTGGAAAAAAATAAAATTAAATTTCTCCTCATATCAAACATAAAATTAAACTCTGGAGAGATTAAAGAACTAAAGGTTAAAACTATGAAAACTATCAAAGTGCTACAATAAAATATAAGATAATTTTGTTTTTAAATCTCAGGATGGAGACAGTCAATCCTACACACACACACACACACACACACACACACACACACACACACACACACGAGAAGCCAGAAAAGAAGAGACAGACATAGAGCTTGCCCAGGGCAGAGGGGGGCACAGGGAGAGAAGCCCAGAGTTGCTGGCTCAGGGAAGGAATTTGCAATGTTTAGAAGGAAAGGGTGATACAGTCATAAGATACTAAGAGCTCCAGAAAATTCATGAAAGACAAGCACCGCCTTCCCCTCAAATGGACAGACAAAAGACCAAGAAGCAGTTCACAGAAGGAATACCAATGGGCCACAAATCTGTGAAAAGATTCTAACTTCACAAGTAATTGAAAAATGCAAATTAAAACAGATATCATTATCACCAATTGAAGCCCAAAAAATTTTTGACTGAGAATGGCTTCCCCAGAACAGAAATCCCACAAGGCAGGCAGTGTTTGCCATTTGACTAAGGCCTGCCTTCCTACCGCCTGCAACAGTGTGGGCACCTGCTAGATGCTCAGAAAGTAGAGGTTTGGTTTTGGGTCTTTTTTTTTTTTTTTTTTTTTTTTTTTTTTTTTTTTTTTTTTTTTTTTTTTTTTTTTTTCCATTTTAACCATGTTTGAGTAAATGGTTTAGTGGAGTTTAATACGTTCATACTGTTGTATAACCTTCATTTCCAATTATCCCAGAATTCTTCACCTGGAAAAACTGAAACAAGCTCTCTCTCTCTCTCTCTCTCTCTCTCTCTCTCTCTCTCTCTCTCTCTCTTTTGTTTGTTTGTTTTTCGCTTTTGTTGTTGTTGTTGTTTATGTTGTACTGAGGATGAAACCCAAGGGGCATTCTACCTCTGAGCTACACCCCCAGCCCGAATTTTATTCTTTATTTTGAAACTTGGTCTCACTAAGTTGAAGAGGGCCTCACAAGTTGCTGAGGCTGGCCGCAAACCTGCGATCCTCCTGTCTCAGCCTCCCAAGTACTAAGATTACAAACGTGCACCACCACTCCTGACTTGCTCTCTCCCCATTGAACACACTCTTGTTCTTTCTCCTCTGCCCTGGCAATCCCCATTCCACCTTCTGTTTGTGAATCTGACTACTCCAGGTACGTTATAAGTGTGGGCCTGCTCAATATTCAGCCTTTGGTGAGAGTAATTTTTTTTTTTTTTTTTTTTTTTTTTTTGCAGTACTGGAGATGGAACCCAGGGGCATTCTATTTCTCAGCTACACCCCCACCCCTATTTTTTTATTCTTTATTTTGAAACAGGATCTCACTAAGTTGCAGAGAGCCTCACCTGGATCCTCCATTCTCAGCCTCCCAAGTACTGGGATTACAAGCGTGCACCACCACACTCGGCTCGAGAGTAAATTTTTTTTTTTTTTTTGTGGTACTAGGGATTGAACTCAGGGGCGTTCTACCTCCGAGCTATACCCCCAGCCCTATTTTTTTATTCTTTAGTTTGAAACCGGGTCTCACTAAGTTGCGGAGTGCCTCACTAGGTAGTTGAGGCTGGCCGCGAACCCGGATCCTCCGGTCTCAGCCTCCCAAATGCTGGGATTACAAGCGTGAGCCACCACGCCCGGCTTGAGAGTAAATATTTTTTAAATGAGGGAGTGTGTGTATTTAGCATGGATGAAAGGTGTGATTAATAGATGTTTGCTTGCATGTTAGTGAATGAGAGCATTTGGAAGCTCTCCAATCTTGAAGTACATGTTTAGAAAGGGAACCAACAACCCCCACCACCACCACCACCACCAGGGGCTTTTGCCCACAGAAATACTGATCTATGCACAAAGATGCGAGTACAAGGATGTGTTTAATAGCACTTTGAAATGTGCCTTCTTATTGAAGTAGAAAGTAGGTGAAGCTTGAGAGTCCTAGGCATTCAGCTCTGTGGGATTTCGCAAAGTAAACAAACCTGGATCATGCCACCTGGGTCGCTCCTACTGCCTCCTAGTCAACACTGCCCCATCCAGGTAACCTCGGTTCTGACTTTTTGCACACTGCTTCGTTCGCCTGTTTTTTAAAATTTTGTATAAATGGAAGTCATATCATGTGTTCTCTTTTGCATCAGTCTCCTTTCATCCACATTGTGTTCGTGGGACTCATCTATATCAATGCATATAATGATAACTTGATTTTTGTTGTATGGCATATTGGTATTATATAAACGTGGCACAATTTTACTCACACATTTTGCCACTGGTGGACATGCTTCTAGTTGGGAGCCATGAAAAATGGTGTTGCTATAACTCTGTTGATGCATTTTAGTGAGTAGAGTACTAGCAGCGGAGTTGCTGAGTCATAATATTCAGCCCCAGTAGACACCTGAGATCCTTACCTGTCACAAGATTATAGGCCTGTGCTCCTGTATTTTCTTCTAAATGCTTCATTGCTTTGTATTTTACATTGAGTTATAAATCCTGACATGATTTTTGTGCGAAGTGTGAGGGGAGGGTTAAGGTTTGTTTTTTCAATCGCCAGTTGACTCAGCACCACTTGTTCACCCAGCCTCATTTTGTCACGTGTATGGCTCTGCCTCTCGACTGTGTCCCATCCTACTGGACTCTCAGTCTACCTACATTATCTTGATTGTGATAGCTCTAAAACAAGCCTTGTTATCTGGTAGTCTAAGTGTTCCCGTTTTATTCTTCCTCAGGATTATGTCCACTGTCTCCAACCCTTTTCATGTCCACGTGCATTTTGGGATAAGCTCATCAATTTCCACCAAAATAAATCTGCTGACAGTTTTATTAAGATTGTGTTTAATCTATAGGTCACTTTGGGGTTGACTGAGAGCTTTGTAATATTGAGCTTTCTAATCCATGAACATGGTATATCCCCTTTATGATTTAGATTTTTAAAAATTCTCAAGGATGTTTTGTGATTTCCAGTGTACCAGTTTAAATAACTTCTACTGCATTTATTTCTAAATTGAATGTGATGTTTTGCTGCTATAAAATGGCATATTTTATTCTATCTTTTAAATGTTTTATTCTCTGCTTATTTGTTGCTGTAGCATTGTTCTAAATAGCAAAGAAGATGAAATTGTTCAATCCTGATTCAATAAATGTGCTCTCATCCCTACAATGGATTATTCTATAACCACCAGGAAGAATGCGGTGGACGCATTCACACTGACAGGGAAAGGTTATTGAGCGAATTACATTGAGAGCAGTATAAAAGTTATGATCCATCTATGGTTTTAGCATGACATGTTAATGCCTATCTGTTCATAAAGTCCTTCAAACAAGGACTGGACAAGTTGACAGCCCACTGGTAATAATATCTGCCTGGGAGTAGAAGGATTTTAGGCAGAGCAGGGATGAGGATTTACCTTGCCCTCCCAATATGTGCTTGTTGCTTTTATTTTTGCAGTAAGCCTGGATTACAAGAAATCAAGCAAAAATGGATTGCTGTCTATGCAATGCCTCTCCCATCTGGTTCAGTGTCTGGCCCACAGTGACACCTCCACGGTCACACAAACAGGAGCTGACACTCTGGGACCTGTCAGCCTGCATGGAGATTGCCAGGTCTAGGCCAGAAGCTTTTTTCATGATGTTCTTTTACTTTAAAGAGTGTGTATTGTCAACACTGGTGATATGGAGCAAAGCCAGAGGAGACCATAAAAAACTGGGTTTTTTTTTTCTGAGGGTTGTAACCCCGGGCTTTGCACATGCTGGGCACATATATTCTACTACTGAACTCCTACAACTGTACTCCTAGTGGGCTGATATGGTGTGATGTGGGCGCAGGTTTCCCAAGCACAAACACAGGTGCCTCAGTCCAAGGCCCTCATCCTTTCTGTGCTCTGGACTCCGGCATTGGCTGGCAATGCCTGGAGACCCCTTTCTTAGCACATGTCTTCAAATACATAAAAGACATAGAGCCCCCAAATACTAACTCTATTGAATAGTTATAGCTATCAAAGCATTACAAGCAAAATGTGATATCATTATATATGTGCTTTTTTATTATTAATGCATGAATTACAAAATCTAGGAACAGGCTCCCTACTGATCAGAATTCTGAAGTGCTGATAATCATCGATAACCTTTGGAGTTCTCCCTGAAACATCCCCAGTACTGCTAAAACAAACTGTGGTGCTTTGCTGCCTGTATTCATTATGAAAGGGAATGCTACATTTTACAGCAGTTAGTGCAAATAAAGATGTAATTTGATTTCCCAATCAAGTGTGTAGACCCTAGCCTAAGAACCCCCTCCTTGGCAAAGGACAAGGAACAACACCCTTTCCTTCATGGTTTGGTTCACAGAGGCTGGGGGACGGGAGGCAGCAATCCTCCAAGCAGACAAGCCCCTCTCCTCCAGGAACCTAGGTTCTCATGGGGGGTGGTGCAAAAGTTAATCAAGTGAAGCTTATATTTTATCAAATGGTGTAAGTCCTAAGGAGAAAAATAAGGGGCGGGGGCATAAAGGTAGGGGTTACTTTTACATGGGTGGAGGGGGAGAGCTTTCCCAGGAAGAGTTTGACCTGAGTGGGAGCACAGCCAAGGCTTTTGTAGGGAGAGTTCCGGAGAGCAGGAACAGCAACCCGGAGCATCAGTCAGGAGCGGGGTCAAGGACCTCGTCTAGACAGGGCTGCTGCAGCAATGTCAGCCAGCAGGGGCCGGAGGAGAGGGTGGGCAGCCGTGGCCTTATGAGCCCCGTGTCCCTTGGAAGGACTCTTGGGTGCCGCAGAAGTGTCTGTTGTACTTTGTAAAGGTCCTTCTGGCTGATCCGTCAACGCAGAGCCAAGGCACGGGAGGGGGAGAGGGACTGGTTAGGAGGCAGCTGCATCCTCCAGGGAGCACTGAGGGGCGTGGAGCAGGGCGTGCAGGTGGAACCACTGCGGCTCCTGATACCCAACTTCATAGTACAGCCAGTTGTAAAGTCGTTAAGGGGGTGGGGGGTAATCTGTTTAAAATGGGAGGACTGGGTATTTGGTTTTTTGTTTTGTTTTGCAGTACTGGGGATTGAACTCAGGGGCATTCTACCTCCGAGCTATACCCCCAGCCCTATTTTTTATTCTTTATTTTGAAACCGAGTCTCACTAAGTTGCGGAGTGCCTCACTAGGTAGCTGAGGCTGGCTGTGAACCCGGAACCTCTTGTCTCAGCCTCCCGAATGCTGGGATTACAAGCGTGCGCCACCACGCCCGACTAGGACTGGGTATTTGGAAGTGATCTTGGAGAAGCCTTCCGTGTGTGTATTCCACAGAGGGCCGGAGCAGGGAACAGCGGAGCCATCAGGGTCCTGGGACCCTGGAGGGAGCCTGGACCTGTATCTACCCAACACGGGAAGAGGTCAGGAGCCACGGCCTTCACTTGGGCGGCCTGGAGATAGACGCTGATAGGGGCCTACAGGACCTCTTGTCCTGCGAAGGTTGGTGGGTGCCAGGCAGCTCCCTGGGGAGCAGAAAGTGGAAGTTCTTGCTGACTTAGGGCCAAGTCTCCAGAGCATTTCTAGGTCCCATGGGCCAACCAGGCTGGAATCCTTGCCCGTGCTCCGGGGAACTCGATTTCCCCAGAATGTCAAAATCTTAAAAGTAGTTCTTTGTGGAAAATAATGTTCATGTTTACCTGCTTTGATAAAACTACAAGACATCTTTTTTTTTTTTTTGCGGTACTGGGGATTGAACTCAGGGGTATTCTACCTCCGAGCTACACCCCCAGCCCTATTTTTTAGTCTTTATTTTTGAAATAGGGTCTCACTAAGTTGCAGAGGGCCTCACTAGGTAGCTGAGGCTGGCCGCGAACTCAGATCCTCCGGTCTCAGCCTCCCAAATGCTGGGATTACAAGAGTGCACCACCACACCTGGCTAAGACATATCTTTATAATGGCTGTATTGATGCAACTTAAATACTATACAACTCACCCATTTCAAGTGTACAATGTTTTTTAAAATATCTATTGGTATGAATCATTCCATTTTAGAATATTTTTATCAACTCAAAAAGAAACCCAGAACCCTTTTGCTAATACCCCTGTTCCTCATGTTCCCCAGCCCCCTACCATCTACCAATTTGCTTTCTATCTAAGTAGATTTGTCTGTTCTGTACATTTTGTATAACTGGAAACAGTGTATGTGTGTGTGGGCACGCCTATTGGCTTCTTTCACTTAGGATAATGCTTTCAAGGTTCCTCCATGTTTTTGGATATCATTCTTTTTATGGCTGAATAATAGTCATAAAAAGTCTGATAAGAGTATGGATGCACTACATGTTTTAAATTCACTCATAATGGACATGTGGGGTGTTTCTACCTCTTGGCTGCTATGACTAATACTTCTGTGTTCAGGTTCTCACTTCTCTTGGGTTTCTACCTAAAACTAGAAATACTGGACCCTGTGGTGGCACAATGTTTAACCATATGAGAAACTGCTGGGATGTTTTCCAAGGTGGATGCACCACTTACAGCCCCACCCGCAGACTGTGAGAGCTCTGTTTTCCCCACACCCTTATCTGCACTTGTTGTTATTGTCTGACTTTTTGATTGTAGTGGTCCCACTGGTGTGAAGTGGGCTCATACATACATATATATATATATATATATGCATATATATGTATGTATTTGTAGGTATATATATCTGTATTCTTTTTTCTTTCTCTCTAGAAATTTGCAAATTGGAATTGTTATATACACAGAATTATATGCTGGTATAACTTAATTTTACATCATTGATGTTTACCATTCCATTAAATATTCTTCAGAACAATGTTAATAGCTTAATATACTATAATATTGCCTTCTATGGCTATATCCTAATTTAGTTAGCAATTCTTATTTTTAGCTATTTGGAGCTTCCCAGTTTTTTAATAAGTATGACTACAGTGAATAATTGTGTACGCAGAAGTCTTGACTAACTTATGATGGTTTCCTAGAAGTGGGGTTAGTGAGTCAAAGGAACATGAATGCTTTTAGGTTTCTTGATATCATGGCAATCTGACTTCTGGAAGGGCTATATACCCATTTGCTGTCCTACTGTCAACTATGTGAGGATGATCTTCCAGCAAAAGCATTGAGCATTAGCTTTTAAATAAATCTTTTCTAATTTAATAGGCAAAAAAGATTCCAACTCATTTTTTAAAGATTTTTTCCAACTCATTTTAATTTGATATGTTCTTTTAAGTGAGGTTGAATACCATTTCCTAAGCTTACCAATAACCTCTGGTGTTCCCTTGTAAAGTGCCCTGTGAATTTGCTATTTTTGCTTTAGGGTGTTCATTGAGTCTTATTGACTTGCAAATGCTCATTGTACATTAAGAAAAAAAAAAAAAAACACCTCTTCTGTTGTAATCATTGCAGGCATCTTTTCTCTCTACTGAAAGCTCCGTCCCTACCCCAGCCCCGTGTTCTGCAGCGCCCCCATATTTACAGTGGGCAGTAAAGAACTTGGAAAGAAGGTGGAAACACAGGCTTGGGGTCTAGCCTTAGCTGGTGAGCCCCGCCCCGCCTGAGTGAGCTACTGGGATGCCCACATCAGCACAGCAGGGGGCACGGCCTGACCAGGCGGCTTGGAGGGAGGCATCCACGGTCCCTTCTGATCCCTCGTTTCTTTTTCTGTCAGCATCTCTGACTTTGCTGTTACTCATTTTAGCTCTGTGACCAAAACCAAGATGGTTACCCCCTTCCTCCCCCCTTCCTCCCCCATCATCCTCTTGCCAGCAGTAACAGAAGCTAACTTGTTCTGAGTCTTTCCTGGATACTGGCCACCAGACCAGCACCTTGCAGCCCTGCCCCTCTGGTGCTGCCTCAGTGGGCCTGGGCAACACCATCTTTCCCTGCCCGTACCAGGCAACCAGCTTGGTGTGCCCCGCAGGTGCTGCATAGACCTGAGGACACCTGTGTGCACCTGGGTCCCACCAGCCCCACGTGCAGGCCACATGCACCCGAGGAGGCAGGCGGACAAGCTCGGGGTACCGGCTCTTCAGAGGCCTCCTGGAGGCTGCAGGGAAGCTGAGCGTCTCCCTGCCCCACCCCACCCCCGGGGAGTGCAGGTGTGCATTTGTGGTGTCCTGGAGTGAAGCCCTGTGGACCCCCACCCCCACCCCAACCTGCACTGGAGAAGCCGGTTTCCACCGCCCTGGAAGCCCCACAGCAGGTTGGCTGGGATCTTCCCTGGAAGCCTGACCTCTCTTCCCATCTATCCAGCTTGTTTCTCTTTCTTAATTCCCGAGATGCTCAGACTGCTAAGCCAGGGAGAAGAGCCCAAGGTGGGGCAAATGTAGACCTGGTTGGGCAGCGGGCCCTGGTCCTGCCAGCACTGTGACCTGGACTGGCCAGCTCAGCTTTCTGAATTGCAGTCTCGCCACCTGGACACAGCGGGCTCAGGAGGATCAGGCCAGGCGGTGTGAGCGAGGTGCTACAGAGGTGGGGACTGGTCTTTGAAAGCACGTAGAACAACAGGTGGGCTCCGAGGAATCTTTTCTTCCAGTTTTCTCGGTGCGTTGTAATTTCACATCACGGTGAGGTTGGAAGCGACGCCGGCACACATCCCTTGAGGTGTCTCCCTCAGCATCCCGCCCGAGTCAGAAACGAGGTTCACTTCTCCTTAGAGTAGTGCCTGCTCCATCTTCTCAATGGCCCTCAGGTCTGGGAGGGACAAGATGACCCTCCAGAGCCACACTGAGTCCCAGACACTCGTGGGAACTCTGCTTCCCTCTCTCTGCGCTCAGCCATGACTGTTCGCCTGACAGCGAGGTGAGCAGGTCAGGAGATCATGGTCATCCGTGGTCCTCCAGGAGCTAGAGTCCAGACAGGGTTCACAGGAGAGCCTCCAGGAGGTGAGGCTGAAACGGCTGCTGTCTGGGGAGGGCAGGATCGACCCAGGAGAGCACCTGTGTTTCCGCTGCGTTGAGACTAGGCGGCATCGGAGGGGTTGGCCTGGTTTTCTCTGTACCTGGCTTGTAAGCTCTTGGTGTGTAAAGACCGGGTACGCAGGCCAGTTCTATGTCCTGCAGAGCGGCTGACCCTGGTGTGGTGATGAGCAATGCAGACATAGGCAGAGACCAACCAAGCTGACTACGAACCCCAGGGGGACACGTCCTCTCGCCTCTGCGGGCTGGCGCAGGAACCCGGGCTCAGGCCAGGCCTGGGAATGCTGTGGGGTGACGTCCTCAGGCTGCCACCGGAGTCAGAGCTGATCGGCTCCTGTTCTCGTCACGGGCACAGCTTGTGGGGACTGCTGGGGCAGGCCGGCTCAGTCGGAACCCCACAATTCCGCCACCCTCACCGTCTGCTCCACCAAGGTGGCCTGGGGGTGGGGACCGAGTGGATGGGGGCTGTGTCCACCCTTGTTCCCAGCCCCAGGATGGCCACTCGCTCCCGGTGAGACCTGCAGCTCTACACTGGGACATGACAAATGACCAAAAAAATCAATTTGTAATCTAATTGGAGGTTTTTGATTTCCTCTGATGAGTTTAAATTTCATTAAAAGCAACCTTATTCCAACATAAAAGGAATCCTTGAAGGGTAAAACAGGGGATTGTCTCACCGAGTATAAAGCGGCCCCACTCTTTTGTGTGATTTATTTGTGGCATTAATTGTGAGGGCCAACCCAGGGTGTCTGTCGGCAGCCGAGCCGTTATCAGGCCGGGGATCGGCCCCAGCTCAAAGCACAAGGACTCGCATTCAAAACTCCGCTCTTTGGCATATTGACACTTCACTTATCAACAACCCTTTCTATCTGCTGGGAGGGAGGGAGGGAGGGAGCTGCAGCTCCGTGGGGCCAGAATAAGCTACAAATCACCACCGTGGCCGCCGCCTTCCCGCCTTCTCTTAATTGTATGTATTCTCTGGGAAAAGAAAAAAAAAAAAATGATCATCTCGGCCTCTTGTCTTGATGAGAAATTGACATTTTCTGAGGACTTCTTTGGGCACTCCACGCAGGGAGATAAGGCCCGGAGTTGTTTCAAAGGAGCCCAGCCTTTCTCTCCTTTCAGAGCTCTTTATTGCTCCCGACGACCCACTTGATGAGTATGGATTTCACGAGGTCTTTTTTCAGCATTTGAACTATAAAAGGTTCAGAATAACACCACCCCTTATAGACAAAAGATAACCTTGCCCTTTGAATATATTGATTCTTTATTAACTAGGCTGTTTAATGCAATGAAATGAGGCATTAGATTGAAGCCCATTTCAAGTGCTTTGAATAATCTTTAAAAGCTCTGAAAGACCTTAAAAGGTGGTGTGACAATAACTGGCATACATTTTAAGGGAATGCAGTTCTTGTTCCTGATTGGAAACACAAACCTGAAGTCCCCTCTCTGCCGTGTTCTAGGGCCCCGGTGAGCCAGCCCCGAGGAGCAGGCATTTCCAGCCTCCGCTCAGCAGCAGGGCCTGCAGGGGAGGGGAGCGGAGGGTGGGCTGGTAGGGGCCTCCAGACCCCTCAGCCCTCTTTCTGTACTGTCTCTTTAAGGCTGGGAGGGCAGAGAACGCAGTCCAAGAACCTTGATTGTCACTGACGGGAGAAAAAGGTATTCACAAGTTTCTTTATGTTTTGAATAATTGTTTCCTGTTTTGCTCAGCAGAATAAGCAATTAAGATGACATTTGTGAGTACTAATTTAGATCACACTTATGTGTATGTGTTATGGAGCTGCAAGCCAAGACGTGCAAATCCAGGCTTTCATTGAGGAGAAAATGGAAACCACTGAGCAGCGCGGAAGGGGGTGGGGAGGCTTGCAGAAGCCGAATAAAGTAGAACCTATGGGCATGGCGGGCCTGGGTAGTGTGGTTGCACTTGGCTACACCTACGTGTGACACTCTGTGGCTCTTGTGGTAGCCCGGGGCGGGTGACGCGGCGGTGGATGCAGACGGGGAGGACGTCCCTCCTGGCCGACCCCGGCCAGCACTGGCACCTGAGCGCCCTGGTGCCTGCCATCCGCCCAGCACCTCCGGGCTCTCCTGAGCCTAGTTCTCGCCCAAGTGGGACCCAGCGGTGGAGTTAGAAGGGGCAGGTTCTGGGGCAGCAGGAGCGGTTGCTGTCTGCCTGCTAGACCGTCTGTTCAGAGGCAGAGGGACTTGGGGCCCCCTAGTAAGCCCTGGGGTTGTTCACATTCTCAAGGGCCAGAGGTTGCACCAGTTGTGCCAATGCCGGGTCATCGTGGCCACACCTCTGGGAGACACAGTCAGACACAGGATCAGAACCATCCTGGCAAGTATCTGCTGAATATCCCTATGCGGGTTGAATGACGGAGGACTGGTAACTCTGCAGCAGGGTTGCTAAAGGGCCATTTTGATACTGGCCAAGATATAGATCTGGAACTGGGGATGTGCAAAAGAAACACCCACCATCCCACCCTACCCCGCCCCCTGATGGAGCCCACGTGTGCGTTCATTTTAATAATCAAAACAGATAAGATAACCCAAAGTGAAATTCACAGACAAGAAATACTTTAATTAAATATTGTGTAAAATGAACATTTTTATACAGTTAAATATCTGAAAAAATGTACAGATAAAACAATCTTATTGTAGGGTCTTTGACAGCAAAATCTACCATTGAGTGAAGCGCTCAATTTTGAGACAAGGAAGCGAGGAGACGTCGACTATCAACCTAAAACAAAACCAGGTGCTGCGTGAGGACACTTGCACACGTCCGTAGCAGGTGTGCGTGAGCTCGTTTAGATCAAACCTTTACTTACACAAAATAAAACGGAGGCAATTTAGTTCCAAAGTGACTTCTCAGGCTTTCCCACGTAGCTAAGCCTTGTCAGCCATCACAAAGCTGGAGTGTGACCTGCTGACCACTGGGGACATTCTATTTTATTTTATTGAGTCCCTTGAAAGAACACTTTCTAAGTTGTGCATTCTTGTTCATTTGTTTGTTTTTGTCTTTTTTTTTTTTTTTTTGTCAAGAAAGTTTTAAAAAGGTCTCTCCTTTTTTTTTTTTTTTTTTTTGCTTTAAAACCGATTTCTGCTGCAGTTTGCAAAATGCTTTGCCGTACGATGTCTGTAAAAGCATTTAGTGCAAAGGCGCAAAAGCAAAACAAAACAACCAAAACCTGACCCTTTTGGTCTCACTGTGGGTTTGGCACTAACAGGCACAGTATCTGAAGGTCATTCCAGTTTAAAAAGTACAGACGGTGCTCTTGGATCTGACCACAAGAAAGTGTTGTTAAAAAAAAAAAAAATTTAAAAACCAGCAGTGAGTCGGGCTGCCCCTGACATCCCTCTGAACCCAAGGTGGGTTGGGAAGAATGTGGAAAACGACGGCTGCAACAGACCCAGAAAGGAGCGACCTACGGACAGGAGGTTTGTGCTTTTACCGTGTGTGTCTCGTGTGTATGTGTGTGTGTGTGCATTTTATATCGTTGAGTTTCCAAATGAAATAACCAATTGACAACTGTGGTGTAAGCCTGTGATAAAATAGCACAGAAGTTCTTCAAAGAAGTTCACTTTTAAGGCATCAGAGAAGTTAATGTGGCAAACATTTTCTTAATTAAAACATCAGAAGTAAATTTTATTTTAAACTTTAGGCCTCTGAATTTTTCCAGTAAACACAGTTCAGCTATGTGGCAAAGTCATGGGTGGCAGCTAAAATGACTTTTTACATTCTACAAAAAAAAAAAAAAAAATAATAATAATAATAATAATAAAATATAAAATAAGGACACAGCCCCAAACGGTGTCGCCTCTCCGCGGCCGCTCCACATGCATGGGATCTACTAGGATTTGTCGCGGCCCGTGACACCGTTCTGCTTTGACTATACAACAGACTTTTTTTTTTTTTCTTTCTTTTTCAAAAGTATTTGTTCAGATAACTTAAAAATAATATAAAAATAAACAATGAATTTGACTTTTCCTCAAAATAAAAAAAAAAAAGGGGATGGAAAGTCTAAACAATAGAGGATGTTCAAAGTACAAATGAAATGTAAGGACATCAGTTCACTTAACGAAACAGATCGGAGAGACAAGTTCTTGGCTTATGGTCTTCCTGGCGTCCCACCAGGCTGTGATCAAAAACCAAAACAGACAGAAAAGAAAAAAAAAAAAAAGGTGGGAAAAGCAATGTACAAAATCTCAAAGATAAATACAATATTTATAATTGATATGTTACAAAATAAAGTCCCTTAGCAACTGCAAGTGTGCATGGTAAAGTACGTGTTGAATGAAGACCATTTTATCCCTTATAAGCCACATAAGGGATAAAACTCGCTTTTCTAAATATTTAAGTGGATCTGAAAAAAATTCAAGACAAGTGTATAAATATTTAGCTACAACTTTGGCAAAATCACAAAAGTCTACAATTTTATAACCACATACAAAACACATTAGGGAAGAAGGATCTAGAAGTCAAAAGGACAATTTCTGGTACAAGAAACATAGACCTCACAGTAGCCTAAGAATGCAATAGTATACATTGCTAGCAAAAGTTGAAAAATGTTGCAGATCGCACTCGCTTAACAGGAAGCTCTAGCAGTGGGGGAATATTGGAAACAACAGACAGTAGCATTTTTTTTTTTCTCTGTCAGTGTGCTTGTTGAAGGCAAGAGAATTCAATATCAAAGTTACAATTTCTAACTACAATAAGTTACAAAGTTTCATTTCATTAAGATGAAGTTAAGCAATGATAAACCCTCCCTCCCTCCCTGCCACCCCCAAAATTCTCCTAACCATATAGTCATCCTTTGTTCCAGTTTGATGGCTCATACCTCCTTGGCCCCCTTTTTTTCACCACAAAAAAATATTTCACATTATAGAGATACACAACCATTGTGAATCTAAGTATGAGTACAGAAAAATGTCGGAAGGGAGGCATTTCTCCTCCGTGTCTCATGGTCATCAAAACGGTGCATTCACGAAGCTTCTCCCCCACACAGATAGCACGGATTAGACAGCCAAGACGAGTCAGAAACTCTATACAAAATAGGCGTCGCTTTGTTTTCCTTATTCTTCAGGACTGAGAAATGTGAAAATATGAGAAGAGTTCAGTCAATAAAATGGAATTGTTCATGAAGGAGCAGGGTGTCTGCATGTTGATTCTTAATAGTTTAAATAAAATCTTTAAACAAAGTCTTTTTGTAGCGTTTCAACTGCTGCTGATTTTTTTTGTTTGTTTTTGTTTTTGTTTTGTTTTGAAGATATTGTTTCCATCAGCATGTCTTAACATACTACACGTGTCCCCCGAAGTCCGTCCTTGGGCGCTGGGTGCTGCGGAAAGTAGAGGAGTTCTTCACATGGGTGGGACTACCAGCCCAGACATAGCTGCAACAGAGAAGGAGAGTGTGGTTACCGGCGGACCCACGAGCAGGCGGGGTTTGCATAACTCCACTAACTGGCCTCGGGCGTGGCCGAGGCATGCTGGGAAATGTACTTCACGGGATGGGGGTGCGTGGGTGACATCATCCCCCACGGGCAGCCCTCCTCCAAGACCACCTTTGCAAAGGGAAAGGCTCCTGACCCTCTCGTGTGCACGAAAAACTTAGCACACAGCTCAGCATTTGGTTCAAAGCAAAGGGAGGCCCGGTCTCCCCGCAGGCCCCCCGCTGTCGAGGGCCGGGGAGCAGCCTGGTCACATCTGTGATGCCAGCCAAGGCCAGTTCGCAGGCCTTACTCCCTGAGTGAAAACCAGGCTGGCCTCAGTTTCCCCCTCTGCCTTCAGGCCCTAGCTCTGCCTGCCTGCTAGCTGTTCTGTAGCGTAATGGTGAGTCAGGTGTGTTCAGATGCAAGCCTCGGGCGGCCCACCTGCACTGAAATCTCAGGGCCAGAGGCCATGAAGAAACATGCGGCCACAGCACCGCTGCAGGGAGCCCTTTGCTCTCCTCAGAATAAAAGAGACACTCTGCACTCCACGCCGCGTGCGGCTGAAGCTTTCCAGTGGACTCCTGGTATGAATGTAATTTAAAATCTTTTAACTCTAGTGTTGTTTAATTTTTTGTCAGAATGATCGTTCTCATTAATTTATGTATAACATATTAATACATTTGTTCATGTAGTGATGTGAGCTTCAATTTCTCAGTTCATTAATTTCAACAATATTAATTTATCTCCGACTCACCGTTACAACTTTATGGTTTGGAAGGCCCGCGTGTGTACACACGGCTCCCGGGGCACCGACTTCCGCTCGGCAGCGCCTGGGCGGGCCCTCACCTCACCACCTGCCCGCTAAGCCCTGCTGCTCTGGTGCCCGCCGGAGGCTCAGAGGCCAGTCGGCGGCGCCTGGGGGGCTGGGCGTCCCTTCCGATACTGACAGGTGTTGTGAGACAATGATTTCGAATCGCGGATACCTTTCCAGTTCCTTTTTTGAGCATTAGTTCATCAAAGTGAAATAGACCACCGACTTCGCAAAAGGGCCAGTTTGTCTTCTCCACGGTTACGTCCTCGGCACCCAGCAGAGAGCCTGGCACATAGTAGGCGCTCAGTAAATACTGGTTGAATGGGTTCAGTGTTTTAAAGGAGTAACTGGATTTGGTTTTCACCGGGAGGAGCATATACCAAAGGTGATGTCTGAAAGAGGCCAGATGGCGGCCACTTAATTCCAGCGCCTATGGGCCGCTGTGCACCACAGATAGCCCCACGCAGGCTCGTGGGGCCTGGGGCACCCGTGGGGCACCCGTGGGGCTCTGCCTGCTGCACTTATGGGTCAGCATGTGCAGCCTACACTGCGCGGGAGGGCTGGGCGCTGGGCGGGCACAGGGAGCCCACTCCGCGTGGTCCCATCCGTGGACAGCTGTGCCCAAGCAATGCCTCCCAGGCCCTGGAGCCAGCCCCTGTCCTCAGACAGGCCTGCAGCCAGCGCTGGTGCCTGCACCGCTCCAGGTATGGGACGCACGCCCCTTTCCAAGGGACAGTCAGCCTTGTGGACTACTGATCCGCCGGGCTCAGCGTTGGGTCAGTGAGAGCGGGCAGAGTTTGAGACGGGCTCCACCACGGGCCGGGGGCTGCGGGCGGCAGGGCCACCCCCTGCACTGAAAGAGCCAGGCCCGGAACCAAGGGTCATCATAGGCCGGGCCGAAAGCAGCATGGCCCAGTTCACCACAGTCCCGTTTTCTCTGACATGTGGCTCCACCCCTCGGGGCACGGGGTGCTGTACCATGAGGACGCTAGGTTATGCTGCAGTGACAGTCTGCCAAAGAGCAGGAGGCAGAATCTGGTGCTGGTTGGGACTTAACGGAACAGGTGTGCTTGGCGCAGCGCCAAGGCGGGGTGGGTGCAGAGTGATGGAGGGCATGCATGCATGCCGAGGGCCACGAGAGGGGCCCCGGGGTCGTGCCCGCCCGCCCCCCTCACCTTGCAGTCCGTTCCCGTTGGCGCTGGTGCAGGAGGGAGGCGGGGAGGCTTGGGGCCGGACCACGGGCGCGAAGGCGCTCTTCTGTTTCACTGCGGAGATGACATTGGCAGGTGAGAATGAGAAAATGCCGTGTGTGCTGCTACAGTTTGAAGGGAGGGTGACCGAAGAGGCTGCCATGGTGGGGCTGGACGGCACTACTGCAACAAAGCAAACACGGTCAGCACGCGCGGGCCACGGCGCAGGGCCACGGCGAGGGCGCCGAGGGCCTCGCCCCGCGAAGACAAGACACCACATGCTTCTGGCTGGGCCACTCTGGGTAACAGGCAAACGCTCTGGCGCTGGACTCTCTCTTCCAATCGAGCAGCCCCATTTGTTCCGTTTTGGTTTTTTTGGTGGCCAATGAGGTGGCATCGGGGCCCAGGTTGGGGGAGGGGGGTCAATTTGGGGTCGTCACCTGGACGCCCAGCCTCTGGGGCCACCCTTCCTTTTATCCAGTAGCTCACATCACAGAACACCCAAGCAATGCACACACTCGACTTTGTGGTGAATATGAATCTGCGTGATGACGAGTGACAAAAGTAGACACTTACTGCCGTAGGGAGAGTTAGCGGAGGAGCCATTAAGAAATCCAGGCGAGCCAGGGACCCCTAGATTGGCCATGGCGCCACTTCCATATCCATTCATGCTAGTGCTGACTGTGTTGTAATTGGACTGCTGGGGAGTACTGCTGGGGACATATCCTCGCGGGGATACGCTGCTTGTATTGCGACTGTAGCCGACTGTTAAAATCCCCCCCCGCCAAAAATAACATTATTATCAGCGATAGACACGTGGGGGGGGCTTCCCCGAGAACCTATACCATACATTAGACATTTTTAATTGACCTCACGCGTTCCTCTGCTCCGCGCTGCTAAGCCAGCTCAGATAACCTTATCACGCCAACCCTACTGTGGCCGTCTCCTCCGCGAGCCCCCTTCCGTCTCCGTGGGCTTCGACAGCCGGCCCGAGCCCGCTTCGATCTAACCGTCAGTTGCTTTCCCGGTTCTCTTTAGAAGCAATTATCAACAGCTCGGATTCCTGGCCTGTCCCCCCTCGGCCCCCCGCCTCCCCACTCTCTCTCTCTCTCTCTGAACTTTCAGCCTCGGCAGACCTTCAAATGCCACAGCTGACAAGGAGAGCTTATTTGTGGCCATAACTTCCCTGGAAAGGCTGTTTTGGGGGTCTTCCTTTTTTACGGCTGCTCTTTTCTGTGGGTGGGGAGTGGGGCGCCGTGGCCTCGCTCCTGGCACGGGAGCATCGAGGGGCGGCGGTGAACCCAGCAGTACAGTGGGGTGGTCCTGCGATTATGCCTGCTCGGTGTTGGAAGAAGAAATGGAGGAACAGGGACTCAACGGGCACCAAGGACGCACATCAGTGACCTCAGCCGGCCCAGGTCCCTGTGCTGCCGGATAAACCGCAGGGTGGGGGAAGGGGCTTGCTCTCCGTTAACTCAGTCCACACTAGACCCCGAACCCCGCCCAGGCGACAAGTCCAAGGAGGTGGCTACCGGCTTCCTCCCTCACAGCTGCCCAGCCTCTCCAGGAATGCAGAGTCACGAGTGGAAAAGCTAAGGGAAACTTCTAGCAAGTTCAAGGAGTGGAGTGTGGGCTGGCAGAACTGCTGTCACTCCTACTGGGTTCTCTGAGCATCTTCTGCCCAGCTCTGTGCAGCAAGGTCTTCCTCGAGAGAAGGAACCAGCCAAGCCAGAGGGCGAGGGACCCGGGCGACGCTCCCCAGCACCTTCGCCTGCAGCTAAGGCCCCAACCAACCCGTGGGGGTCCGGGAAGGGTCTGCCCGGCACGGCAGCCTACCTTGGTCGTTGGCTTGTGATGTCTCTGACACGTTCACGGCCAGCTGACTGCTGAAGGAGTTGACGCCCATCATGCCGGTGTGCGCCGGGGTGTTACCCAGCGTGGGGATCTGGTTGTGGTTGCGGGGGACGCTGTACAACGCCTCTGCGATGTCGGC
>PVLC010008016.1:44733-47233 GCA_004027655.1 Graphiurus murinus
TGATATTGCTTATGTTCATGCTGAGCATTAAAAAGGTAATGTCTAAAAGGTTTTATTGTGTTAATAAAACTCAGAGGTGGTCAAGACTTGGGTGCACACAGGGACGGGATGTAAAATAATCAGTCATGACGTTATGACTTCATTTTTCATTTTGCGTTTTAAACTCTGCCTTGGAAATCAGAGAGGGCTTCTAAAGAGAGGAAGAGAGAATTATATCAAAGGAGAGGAGAAATTATAAGCTTGACTTATCTTTAATGTTATACATCAAAATGGAATTTCTGTGATATGTGGCATGTGCATAAACACAGGGGCAGATTTTGTCTTTGTTGAATTTAAATGAAAAAGTCCCCTAGATATTAATATGTGGACTTCATTTGTGAGCCCGCTAAGTCAGGGACTTATAACAAAAGCTTTGTAAACAAAAGATTAAACTGAATCGAGCTTTAGAAAATGAAAGGAAAACAAGAGTCAAGTAATCACAGATCAGACTGGGGCTGCTTAGATGGAAATCAGCTCGGGCTACTGGAGCGGGAAATGTTTAATTGAACTATTTCATTACTCGGAAGTTTATGTCCCCCTCGCAGAATCCAAAATATTTGTTATCAGAAAAGCCAGTCTTTTCTTCCTTGAAAGAGATGGTCCTTCAGAAGCAATGGAAAACGAACACCCATTTCCCTCTCCTCTACCCCCCCACCTCTGGGGCAGCTGGGTGACAGGCAGGGTGGCCCCCACACCTGTCGACCTTGCCCTTTACACAGGGTCTGGGGCGCCTAGCACCCCAAGAGCCAGCCCGGTGGTGGCCCCACTGCGCAGGATGCCGCCACGCATTCTCTACTAACCTTGGGTAACCTTTCGGGATCACCCGGATGTCTGGGGATCACTTTCTGCAACCTCTGAAAGCCGTAATCTATGGTTGGTTCATTAAGAGCTGCAACAGGGCACAAAAACACAGAACAGGTTAGTCACCATTACGTCACCCGCCACACGCTTACTGCATGGGAACACATGCATACATGTGTGTCTCTACGCTCCCCCTCCCCCGGGCGCTCTTCCAGGCAAGCACCCTCGAATGCTAGCTCAGTGCTAAGGACCAGATCCCCCCTTTCTTTTGCACATAAAAGCAATAATTATTTCTAATCTATAATGAGACTGGAAGAAAGTCAAAGGGTAACTCAATATATTGTAAAAATGGCGGTGCAGTCACAAAATGGCAGGTCTTGGGGCCATCTATAGCAATCACCGCCGTCATGATGTGACGTCTGCATCACACAGGGCCTTCCGTGCTGGCCAGGGATTTATGGGAAACTGGCAATGATGACATATGTCCAGCTATTGCTGGCCTCAGATTTATCCCTGTGGTCCTTTTTTTGTCTAGCATATTGCCTGAGCGCAGACCAGGCAGGAGGAGCACTTATTCTTGCAAAGCTTTAATAATCTGTGAATGGCTGACTACAAACTGATGTAGAGCACTATCATTCTACAGCTGCAATCCACCAGCCCCACGAAATTGCCGGCCACAAATAGTAATTAATCTTTTTATCCCTCAAATTGTAATTTTGACTATGAACTGTGCGCAGCCATAAATCAGCGGCACATGCGCTGTGTACAGTGCATGAATCACGGCCGGGACTCCGTCCGACTGCACACACTGTGTTTAACAAGCTTTATAAGGAGCCATCGGGCTTTATTATGGCTCTGCCTGACTCCAACAAAAACTGAGCCCGGAGGCCCGGGGACGCGAGTTAAGATGAAAATACTTATTAGAGTGCATTACTTCTTGATGTAGATATCGTTTTCTGTGGAGTAACTCCACGGTGCATGGCGCGACATAAATCAGGAGGTTTTCGGAGACTAATAAGACCTGCCGCCATCTATTCATTACTCCGCCCGCAATTTGGGCCATCATTCATTAGTAATTTGATGATTAACACCACCCAACTCGGCAGGTCTGCGGAGTGCAGGGGACACAGAGGCTGCCGCTTCCTAAGAGGAAGGTTAGGGGCTGCCTTTCACAGCGCACTCCACAGTAATTGGTCACCATTATCTTCGAGTGCTGGGGCTGCCGGCTCGCCTTGTAAGCAACGCAGGAAGCCCGGCACGTACACTCAATAATACGCCCGAAAGTTGAGGACCACAATATGATTTGACATTCCATCATACATCCCAGAGACAAAGGTCCGCACAGGAATGTGAAGTAAGACATTTTCTTGTTAATAAAGCATTGATCCGATGTATTGATTTTACATGACATGGCTTTTGCTGGGATTTTGCCCTCTTTTTTTTTTTTTTTTTTTTTCCTTTGCAAATAGTAAAGCTCTTCAAAACGCGTTGGCGTATGTGACACGGCAAAATTTCTAACACTCTGTGATGTAAATTCTATATGTGTAAAACCACTTCATAATCAGACCATTAATCATCAGAAGCTGTCAGCGCTGACTTGAGGGACAATTTGTCATGTCTCTGCCGGGGCTGGGCAAGGGTGTCAGGGAAAAGCACAGCT
>PVLC010008016.1:52233-60607 GCA_004027655.1 Graphiurus murinus
CTCCCCCACGATTCCTGCCAACCCGCCAACCGCAGGGCATCTTCTGTCAACAAGTCTCCTAAGGACGGGAAAAGCGCCACACACACTTGACTTCTAATTGGAATCCGGAGCCTCCTCCTTCGTACCGGGAATATTGTTCTGGTATTCACACAGACAGCCCAACCGGGCCTCCTGCACAGGGACCAGCTCCATTCACCGCCGCCTGGCAGCGGATGGCGGCATTGTGATGTGACACCAAACGCAGAAAAGGGGACAGCTCATCTTCCTTGTTACCAAAATAATACCCTTGCTGACAACTATTGGATTGCATTCAAACACTTCTGTTTACATACCTCAAAGAATACACTGGATTCCGGCTTTTATAGTCATGTCAGAACTACATCGACCGTCCCAGCCCAGCAGCTAAGGAAAACCAAGGCCCATGGCGCCCTAGCGCGCCCCCACTTCCCGCCTTCCCGCTGCAGGCCGGCCCGGCCCAGACGCTCCTGGGGCGAAGCCGTGCAGCCCCACACCAACTTGTGTGCCCCCTAAGGCTGCTCTACCACCAAGAAGAGACCCCCACGACGGAAATTCACCCTCGACGTAATGAAAACTGCGCATGCTCCCTAACGTCATTCTTGGCTTTAAAAAAAGAAGGAGCAATTGTCCCTAGGTGGTCAACCTGCTTGGAGACATTCGGGGTGGGGGACATCCTAAAAGAGAGCTATGGAGGAGAGCTATTCAGGTAACGGATTTGCACACTTTAAACTGGTGGAAAATCTCCACGCAGAGGTGGAGCTGTAAAATGAGCTCTGGAAGCCCAGCCCCTCCTGAGGCAGCAAGGGGACAAGGAAGACCCCTCCTGGGATACCTCCCATTCTCCTGTTCAGATGCATCCCTCCTCCTGAGTGGTGGAAGGAAGGTCACTCCAGGTCACCCTCTACCACACACCTTCTCTGCGGGGGCAGTGCATACAGCAGGTGCTCATAAGGGCTGAGGCAGAACTGCCCGGCTTCTTGAAGACACCTGGCCAACGCGGAAGCTATCACAGAATCTCTCCTGTCCACGCACAACTTGTGCATGAATGTTCTCAGCAGCATTTTTCCCAGCATGTAAAAGTCCATCAACTGCTTAAGAGACAGATACACAAATTCCGTATGTCCATACAACGGGATCCCGTCCAGCTGTACAAAGGATAGTGCCACGATCCGGGCCACGGCATGGGTGAAACACACAAACATTTTATGCCAAGTGAAAGGAGCCAGTCCCGAAGGACTCCACGCTGTGTGATCCCATTTCTATGAGTGTCCAGAACAGGCAAATCCACAGGACAGGGAGTGGGCTGGTGACAGTCAGGAGCCGGGGAGGGGGCAGGGAGGGGACAGGAGTGACTTATTTTCAGGGTTTATTTTAGTGCGAGGAAAATGTTTTTGAATTAGACCGAGGGTTACACAACTTTGAATGTTTTAAAAAACCCTTTATTTGTACACACTGGCTGAATTTTGTGGTATATGCTTTATATCTGAGAAGCGTTTAAGTAGACACTTATCTGGACGAGAATGCGCCAGCCAGCTGCACCCTCTTGAGGGACAGACCTTCCAGGTCTGTGTTTTCTGGCAATACAGAAGCTTCTACTTGTTGTGTACAAACATGGAGACCCACACTGGGCTGGTGAGACAGGACCTGGCTGTGAGCGAGGGGAGGGGTGAGGAGGACAGACTCCTGCTTAGGGGTGCACCTTAGGCCCCCAACATTACTGCCCTTTTCAACTTCCGCAGAGGTGTTTTTACCTCTGGCTTTTCAGGCTGAATACAGAAGAAAGGGAACACTCAGAAGCAGTCTTGGAAGACGCTGCCAAGATCAGGGTAAGTACTGCCATCACCACAAGCACGGTCCTTGAACACAGGACGCTGGATTAGGTGTGCCATCTAAAACATCCCAGCGTGTCTTGGCAGCGGTGGCGCTGTGTCCTTTCCTGCCCTCCCCTGTCACCTCTTGGGGCTGTTCATATACCTTCTGCCCCTCCCCAACCAAGCATCCAGGGCTGCAGCATCCAGGACCTCCTCCCCTCCAGCTCCCAAGCTCCGCCTCCTACAAGACCCCACAGCCCCTCGTATTTTTCCTTCTCAGAGGACTCAGTACCCTTTTCGCCATGACTATTAATTTCTCTTCCATATCCTGTTTCATTCCTGAGTGAGAGGGACAGCAACATAGTTCTGTGTCAGACATCTTCCAAGGGCTGCATACCCCAGCACTAGCTGCCTGGATGAAGACACAGGTGCTCCTCTCGGTGGCCCAAATGACCCTCTCCCCATCCCCAATTGCCCACAGCTGAGGGCCCAGCCCAGATGGGCATCGGGGAAACTCAGAACCCTAGAAACCTCAGGACTCCCAAACTGACGTAGCTTCCACCTCTCACTGTGTCTTTAAGTGAGACCCTGTGCTCACCTCAAGGATCAGTCTACTGGTTGGCTTTTCCAAGCACACAAGCAAGGACCAGTGTAGACAACCCCGCGATATGGGGTAGAGGGGCTCGTATGCACAGGCGGCAGGTGTCACGCACATGACACTGCGACCGAAAAAACAAGCAGAACCTGGAGCTGGTCCCTGGTCCCTGGACTGTCAGCAGAGAAGTCAGCCATGAGGGCTGTGACCCGACAGAGTCCAGCAGCTACATGCTGACCTCAACCTCAAGCACAGCAAACTCAGCGCACTTGGGAAAAAATTGTCATCTTCACCCATGACAAGCAGGCAGGCAAACCCGCAGTCTTCAGTGTGGGACGTGTCCCAACTGCATGCTAAGGGGGTCCTGCAGTCACAGAAGCCCTCTAGGAGCCATGACCCTCAGGTGGGCGTCTGTCCAGAAGCCCAGTGCTAGCAAGCCCAAAGCTTACATGGGACCTTTCTGTGTTGGGAGCATGTTCGTGAGAAAAAGCACCCCGTGGGTCTCACAAGCCAGAGGCAAGAGTGATTGCCATTGCCAATGCAGCTGGCTGGACAACAGCCTAGGGCACACTGGATTCATGGAATTGGCAGGTAACATGGGTCACAGACGACAGCTCCCTCCACTCTCAGACAGGACAGAGATCCCAGCTAAGCACAAAAAGGTGAAAAGGTAGACTGGCGGAACACTCCCAACCCAGCCACCTGGCTCTCTTGAGGTCAGGTACATCAGGTTAGCGGGTCTGGTCCCTGTGCAGGCTCAGAGCTTCTCCAGGGCTCCCTTAGCTGGTAACAACACAGGATATCTCAGCTGGTAACAGTACAAGATATCTCAGGAGGAGAGGATGGGGACTGCAGGAGAGAGGTGCACCTTTAGCAAACTCCCCTTTGCGAGCAGGACTGACCCAGGACCTGCAGTGTCTGCCGTCTCCTTGCAGTTTATGTTTCAAGCTTTCATAAGTTCTGCAACAAACTTTCTGGAGCAGATGCCCTGCTCCACAAGCACCCTTGTCCCTGCAAAGCTGAGTTATTCCACATGCTCATCGCAGCCCTTAAAAACTTGCATTTTTCTTTTTTTAGCATCGCAAACAGCCTACATCCCTAAAAGCTTCCCATACTGTTTTTTGTTTTGTTTTGTTTTGTTTTACTGGAAAACCATTCTGAGAGACTTAGATCTTGCTAGCTTTGCATTTCCTACAACAAATTTAAAAGGCCCAGCTGATTCCGAAGGTCATGTTTGGAGAGTTGCTTCTGCTCAGGCTGTGCTTTTGGGATCTGAGGTCAGCACACAGCAAGCGTGTGCCCAGGCCTGAAGACCCTCCAAACATCCCAAACATCAAGGCTTCCTGCGGGTGCAGGCAGGCCTCAGTTCAGCCACAGCAGGCCCCACCTGGGGAGCACAAATCGGAGCAAAAAGCATTCTTCAGCCACTTCCAACCTCAGAGCCCGTAGAAGTCAGGCACCGTGTGTCCAGCAAACAGATCAGGTGGCACCAGGACTCGTAAGCCAGAGAAGGAGATCAGCGCACCACCGCATGGTCCTCGCTGCTGCCCGCAGAGGCCACGAGCTCTGTTCCCTCCTCCTCTGCCCTTCCTGCAAGGTCTACCTGGAGGATGTTCCCTCTGTGGCTCCTGCAGAAGTTTTCAACTGGAGTGACCTATGTCCTTTGAACTTTGCACCTCACCATCCCTGCTCTGTCCTGCTCTTTAGCTAGCTACCTTTGTTTTGTGGTGCTCCTACGTGGGAGACCCCACCCCACCCCACTGCTGCAACCTTCCTCCCAAGGTGTTTCCAGAAGTGCATCCTTTCCAACCAGAACTGGAAATAAAAGTCCCTAAGATGATTCTTTTTTCTCCCACAACGTTCCCCCTTGCAGTCCCCACAGTGTGGCCAGCATGGAGGGCACCGAGGGGGACCAGGCCTTGAGGAGGCTCTGTGGAAAGAAGACCAGGTCTGCCTGCTCCAGGACCCTCGCCCCACACCCTTCCTAAGTGAAACGGATGACCCTTTTGTCCTCTGGGGAAGACGAATGACTGTCTCCTCACGCTGGTCTTGTCAGGGGCAGCCGAGGAGTCAATACCTTCACCTTGACGTGGAAACTTTGTGATTTATCAGTCCGTCTCCCCTCCTGGGTTCGTGTGGCCCCGACAAGCACAGCCAATCGGGGTGCAGGGAGCAGACTGGGTCACAGCCACTTGGAAAACCACCAAAGCCCCCTCTGATGACAGACAAATGTGTCTTGTTAGCAACAGCCCAAAAGCGCTTGACTTGTACTAATAACAGAAAGGCCATGCTGGTCACCGTGGGTCCAAAGACGAAGCACCCTGTCACCAGCCTGGTTGGGAAATTAGCAAATAATGTTCTTTTCCTTGATAAATGGGTGACAGCTCCCTCTCACCAATCATTTTTAACATTTTGATGCATGCCTATGATCCCACTGGAGGGGCAGAAAAGTTTACTGGCCCTCAATGTTCACATGATGAATGGAACTCTCTAAATGTGCGATTTCTGTATGAGGTATAGTTCATTTTAAGCAATTCTAGTAAATGGGTGTCACTGATTAGGACAAATAGTCTACTTGTGCAATAGCACAAACGGTGTATCTCATTCTCCTGGCCTCCTTAGAGACAGGAGAGAGAGGGACAGCGGGGACCCGGGAGCCCTCGCACTACCCTCTTTAAAGGGACATGTTACCGAATCACTCTCTGGCACCCACTTAGCATGCCAGCGGCCGAACCGGCTGTGGTTTGGTGTACCACCCTGCCGCCACCGTGGGGAAGACACCGGGTGGGTACCGACACCCGCCCTCCAGCCATGAGGAACCCGGTGACGGTCATGGGCCCCCACTCCCAGGGGAGGGGTGAAGACAGGGAGGTGCACCACCCTGTCAACAGGAGGAAACCCACCCTCTGCCATCCATATTTGGACAAATGACAAGAAAGCAAGGGCAGAATCAAGTGGAGAAGAGAAAGTACCCTTTGAGTCTCTCACTCACTAGATAAAGACCCAGTTCTGGGCCTCCGAGTCTCCTGGGTGGACAGTACGGCCCCGCCGCGGTCAGTCCCTTGACATATAAAAGCCAAGATGTCCACACTTCTGTGCTCCAGGGGATAACGATCGGACACAGACTTTCTCTGACACCTGAGAAGTGGACTTTGAAGCAGTGGGCCCGGTGCAGACAGGGATTGAGGGTGGGCAGCTGGGCACTGCTGGTCTCCCCAGCCAAGACGGGTGAAGTCCCTGGCTACTCTGGGTTGACCCTGCCCCCAACTCCAGGATCCATCCTCAAAGTATGTGTTTCTTGCTGTGACCACGTTTGTGGCTGGAAACTGTGACCGAGGCAATTGCAGGTGGTTTACGCTTAGGAAAGGCATTAGCGTTTGGTTTAGCAGAGTCAAAATGGGATGATTTGTGGGCGGCAATTAAGAATCATGGGCTCTGCGGGTTTGTTCGTGGAGCACCAGGCCAGGAAGAGAGCAAGCCAGAGCTGGCTGTGGTCGGAGGGCAGGGCTGACTCCACGGCGCTGGCAGTGCCACGTCCCACGCTCCAGAAAGACCAGGGCTTCCCCGGGTGAGGCAAGTGGGACTGCAGCGTGGAATCCTGCCAGGAGCCACAGCAGGAAGCCCTGCCCGTGGCAGAGGACGGCGCTCCATGGAGCCCATACCCTCAACACGCAGCCGGTTCTCAGGCCTGGCCTGCTTTTATTTATTTTTTTTTATTTTAAGAAACAAATACTACATCAGAAAGAACACAAACTGTCAGCAATTGCTGGCTGAGGAATGATTTCATAAGCCTGGAATTGAATGCACGTCTTCGTGCGGGGAAATAATCATTTTTATGCTCCCATCTTGTGCAACGCATTGAGGACCTGGGGCCGGTCCAGGTATCTGCTGTCAGGATACCGGTGCCCCTGCCAACAGCGCCTTGACTGACTGGGCTCAGTCTGTCACCCGCGACACGGTCACTCCCAGTCATTTGTGATAATTTCTTAAATGGAGCAAAAGAAATCTCTACAACGAAGGTGGGTCAATCAAACATTGGTGGCGAGAGGTCAAGAGTGAAGGCGCCGGGCGCTGCATCCTCAGCGTCCTGTGAGCCAGGCTTGACGTTACGCCCTCGCCAGCGGCCTCCATCCTTCCCCTTAATAGGAAACCATTCCGCCAAATGGACATTTTTAAGAAAACGGTAGCACAAGCTCGTACTGTAACGCTTCACCCTTCAAAACAGGTCCGCAAAACTAGTTTTTGCGAGAACGTAATTTCAATTAGAAGCGCACAAATGCCAATCTGTCTTAATCAAATAACGCCATAATGCTTCTATTCTAATTAAAAATAATTCCTTTTATGACTCTTAACAATTCGGTGTGTTTCCACTGGTAGAATTATGAAGGCAAGACCGCCCGATTTGCCTGTTCTGTGGGTTTCTCAGGTAGGATATTCCGGGACTATTTTAATTATTATTAAACAAGCAAATGGTACACGATTAGACAAATATTAAAACAAGCGCTGCACTCGGTTATTAATTTGCACTATTCGCTTTTAAATGCAGCAAATATCTCATTAATTTAATTTTAGGTGCCCACCAGTTTATATTGCATTTTACAGTCTAGAAGGCAATTTACTATTAACTGGCAATTACATACACAGTGATTGTTAATTCTGCTCCTAAGTGCTAGCCGCTTGAAAATTATTCTCTCTCTCTAATTTTTGACCTTCTTACAACAGGGGTGAGGCACGCTGGGAATACAAAGAACTAGTATGGAAACGCTGGACATGTCGTTTGTGACTCCTTCTTTTAATTCACCGTGCTAATCAACTGAGCTGCCACAGCCTCCCAAGGTAATCGTGACTTGAGAGTTGCTGAGAGCCAGGAAGGCGCTGGCTGCAGGGGGCTGGGCCGGCCTTCCCTTGCCTGGGCGGGAGAGACCCTTGCGCCCACTCTGGCTTGACTAATAGGGTCTGGTTCTGGAAAAAAAAAAATCTGGTGTTTCTCAAGGCACTGTAAACAGATCACTTAGGCCTCTGCCAGAGCCCCCCCCAGCCGCCCCTACCCCCAGCCTCTGGCAGGCGGCGGGCAGCCCCTCCTCTGAGCACAGGTTCATTAGCCTGTGGCCTGGCTACCCCATGGCTGGCCTCACGCCAGGAAGGTTAAATGTGAGGGTGTCCCAGCAGCCTCCGGGGCCTGGGACACTGATGGGAACCAGACACCCAGGGGACGGCGCCCATGCCGTGACATCCACTGGGGCTGGCTCCGTTTCCAGCGGGGAGAGCAGTTCCCGGTGATTAGGTGATTAGCTCGTGGTCCTCATCAATTTCGGGGCAATGCAAATCAGACAGAAGCTTCCAGGTCAGACAGGGTATGACCCCACCTTCCCTCTGCTCCCTGACCATGGAGAGCCCCCCACCCCGTATCCCTTACACTGTGTTTGAAATGTATATTCCTGCTAATGATTGGAGTGGGAGGGGAGGCAATAAATTAACCTCCAGCTAGGAAAGGCCGGGCTGCTGCGTGGCCTCCTTGAAAATGCCCAGGCGGGAGCACAGTCCAGGGAGGAAATCCCGGAGCAGCAGCACCTTGAACTGGCCCCAGAGGTCCATCGGCCCCGGAGGGAACATGGTCTGGCTGCAGAACTTTTCTTTCTAGCTCAGTGGGATACTGCTTCTCCTAGGGGAGGTGATGGACACCCCCCCAGACCTCTGGAGGAGACTCCTCTGGCCAAGGAGGGCATCCTTCCTGGCCAGAGGGCGATGCTGGCTGCAGAAGGAGCTGTCCTTCCCCTCCCGCTGGCCCAGGAGAGCAGGAACTGGGGCAGCTCCTCCCTTGGGCTCGCCTTCTCTCCTGCACACCTGCATTGGTTTACAAGTGTTCAGCCCAGGGCTTTTCTCTGTAGCTCTGGGGACAGAATCCTCTACAGACAGCAGGCAAAGGAGGGAAGGAAAGGACCTGGGCCTC
>PVLC010008017.1:0-60626 GCA_004027655.1 Graphiurus murinus
TAAGGTAAAACTACTGTGAACATGCCATAGTTCTGGAAAAGCTAGATAAGAGGGTCGTTTATTATTGAAACTAAACTTGATGTGTTTTGGTTTCAGCCTCTGAGGTTGTCACTAAAGAATAACTGATTTCAACTCATGAAAAGACTTTGAAGAACTCATCCACAGATACCAGCACTGATAATGATTCAGTTTGTTTAACTTAGTAGTGAGAACATTGCAGATAGAAAATAAGTATATATTATATTACTAACACCAGAAAAATATCCTACTAACTAGTCTTTTTCCAGATAGCATTTCAATGTGGTTTGGTTAGTTTCCAGTCAAATATATAATCTGATTTTTTATAATTTGATTTTGAAATAATGCTTTTGAATCTCTCAGACTTACACAATTACTTTTTGCTTTCTTTATTGTTCATGTGTGGCTCTGCATTGTTTCATAACTAAATTCAAAGTAAAATGTCTTTTTTTTTTTTGGCAGTACTGGGAATTGAACTCAGGGGCATTCTACCTCCGAGCTATACCCCCAGCCCTATTTTTTATTCTTCACTTTGAAACAGGGTCTCACTAAGTTGCTGAATGCCTCACTAGGTAGTTGAGGCTGGCCGCGAACCCGGATCCTCTGGTCTCAGCCTCCCAAATGCTGGGATTACAAGCATGCGCCACCACGCCCGGCTGAAAGTAAAATGTCTTTTATTGTACCCACTTGACATTGTCTGTGCCCAAGTGTTATAGATGTTTTCTTTCTTCTTTTAGTTTAACTTAGAAAGTTAAACAAAACTTTAGTTTATTTAACCTTGGATTTTATTTGAATTAAATGCTCAAAAAATTAAAACATAATTTTAACGCCAAGAGTCCAGTAGAATTGCTTGAATTTGTGAAGAGAAAAATATGTTTATGTATAAGAGTCTGTTGGAGCTAATCTAAGTGTAGTTTGAGGAATTAAATTGTATCACTTTTGTAAGCTTTCTGAAAAACATAGAATACGCAGCTTGTGTATTCTGCATCTACCTTTATATGTTGGGAAGAATAGTGAGGAAATATGTGAAGAGAAGGAGTTTTTATGAAGACAAATACCATCTTTCAAGCGGTCATTCCCTCAACAAATGAATTAATGATGTGCTCTAACTTAGGTAGGTATTTTGTTGGAATTAAAGTTAAAAAGATAAAGGTTGAATCTGATTTTAGATAATTCATTGTCTCATAAACAAGTATAATTACAAAGAACAAATTTTAGGGTAAATGTGTATTTGGCAGCTAGTACTGAGGAAACTATTTGTTTCTGTTTTGTAAGATAGAAAATTGAAATATCTGTAAAGGTAGGAATGCTTAAAGACAAAGCTGATTCTCAATAATATTGGGGCTTGTATAAAGTTGGTCTTAGTGCATGCCTCTGCTGCCTTCAGCGATGCAAGCAACTGGGCACCCTGATTGCAGCACTCCCACTATCTGTCTTTCCAATCCCAAGGACTCATGTTTTTGACTAGAGGTTCTAACAATTTTAAAGAAATACAATATTTACTTTCGAAATATAACTTATTTACATAAAATGCCCCCATGTTAAGTGTCCAGATTAATGAACAAATGTATATACTTGTGTTAACTATCACCACATCAACACACATTATTTTCATCACTCCTAACAGTTTCCTCTTTCTCCTTTGACGTTGACCCCACTTCTATTACCAGTTGTGGATTATATAGACAATCTTTGATTTTCAAAATCTTTGATTTCAAGATTTGAAAATCAAACCCTTGATTTTCAAAAATTGATAATTTTTGCAAAAGTTTTATATGTTGATCTAGTTTTTCCACTCCCTCTCCTTTTGGGGGGGTTGGCTTTTTGAGTTGTACCTACTTTTTTATCTAATATTATAAAAAATTTCTTTTATCTTTTTCCATGGCTTTCTTCTGTTTTTATAGTTTTCACTTTTTCATTTAAGTCTGTGTCTATTTTGAGTCATTTTGTGTATGGTCTTAAGTTAATCAGTATTTTTTCACAAAACACAATTTTAGAATCATTTATTTGAGTAAACTTCCTTTCTTTACTTAATTATATTGATAACTATTGGAAATTGTTTGACCATATATTTATGGATCCATTATTTCAGGATCTCTATTCTGTTTCATTGGTCCATGTTTAGTCTTTCACTATTTCCTCACTATCTTGAATGACATAGCTTTACTGTAAGTCTTGAAATCAAGTAGCGTACATTCTCCTATTTTACTCTTTTTTACTAAATTATTTGTTACTAAATTCATTCACATTTCCTTATAAACATTGGAATTAATTTGCCATGCTCTTTAGAAAAAAGGGGGCTGCTATAATTTTAATTGTCATGGCATGGTATTGGTATATCTCTCCATTTATTTAGATTAGTTCAGCTCCTCTTTGAAGATCTTGTACGTATTTTATTAAACTTATCTTTAAATAGTTAATGTTTTGGGCCTACTATAAGTAGGACAATATTTTTATCTTCTTTTTTGTTGTGTTGCTAGTGTTTCAGTCAGCATACTCACTGCTGTAATACAAAACACCTGGTCACCACAATTTAGAGAAAGATTTATTGGCTCACAATTCTGTAGATTTCAAGGGTTCAGCTCATGTTAAGCCAGGTTACATCTGTGGAGCTCAAGGCATGGCAGCCAGCGGGAGGCAGAGAGAGAGCACAAACAGAGGACTCTGCTCTCACACCACAGAGGCAGGAAGCAAGAGAGAGGGAGCAAAGGGATGAAGAATCCTATATAATCCCCAAGTCCACATCCCCAGGGACTCCTCCTGAGCAACCAAGTTCCACCTCCACATGGCTGTCTTGTCTTCATCAGGCTTAGGGAACATTCTAAATTATAACCATAACAGCTATTATATAAAAATACAATTGGATCCTATGACTGTTTGATTCATATACTAGTTACAGTAGTGTTTCTATAGTTTCTTTGGATTTTACATATAAAAATTATGTCATTAATGAGTAAAGATATAACTAGGATTTTTTTTTTTGTGCAATGTTATAGAAGTGGTGAGAGTTAATATTCCTGCCTTTTCCTGAAATTAAAAGGTAGAATGTTCAGTCTTTCACCACTATTCATGGTGTTAGCCTGAGTTTTTCATGAATTTCCTTTACTAGATTGAGGAAGTTGTTTTCTGAATTGGAAGTTATTAAAGCATGGAGTCTATGGTCTATTCATTCTCTTTCCCAAGATGATGCTCCTGGAAAAAGAAAAGAAGGCAGATGGGGTGAATCTATCTAATTACTCTGTGAACCTGATAGGAGGGACTCAGAGTAGATAGCCTCAGGAAGATTTATATTATAACTATGCCTTTAAATTTCATTATAATTTTGTTATTAAAATAGCTTTCATCTTAATTCAAATTGCTTTAAAACTATTCTTAATTGACCAGTTTTGCTAAAAATTTAAGTCAAAGAGGGAAAATCATACAATTGCTCTCAGGGTAGTAATTATGTCCTTTTTTATTTTTATGCTATGAATACAGATCATGTATACTATTATTCAACTCTATTCCAAGTATGAGTATGGAAAAAAAACACAGAAGTTTGGATTCTGCATACCAGTCTCCTCCTGTGTTTCAGGAAATGGACAGAGTTCTGCGTAAGAAGTTGTATAGCCTCCTTGATATACAGCCAGACAAAGAGGTCATGAAATGTAAGCTGTGTGAGCTGACTTCTGGCCACGAGTGCCTTATACCTAACTTGATTCACCAGGATGGAATGGAGCAAATTTAGTGTTTCACTCAAAGATTATTGATAAACATTCATTTCAGTCCCCCTAAACAATTTTTTTTCCATTCCATTGTAAGACTTGATAGAATGAGTCCAGGTTTAGAACTAGTTATAAAGACAATTCAAATTGAATCTATATTATTTAGTTATTAGATATCAAAGAGTTTACTATATTATTTAGTTATTAGATATCAAAGAGTTTACTTAATTAAAAACAAGAAAACAAATGTGTTGGTTCTTAATTTTCAAACTGTCTGGACCTGTACTACCAATTATTAGGTTAGAGCTGCATTTTCAATTATATTGAGCCTGATAACTTTTGTTCATTTACTTTTTTTATAATTTTAAACACCTATTCTGCAATATCTGTTAGTCTCCAATCTAGTTTAGCATTTGAAAAGGTCAAATGACTAAATATATGGTAATTATACCATACTTGCTGTTTTAACAGCAACCACAGTAAAGAATTGAGAGTATAGGGATAGCAGTTGGTAGAGATATGGCCTCTGTTGTGACTCTTACATTAGAAATGGATGAGACATTTATTCTTGCATTATCAGAAATAGGTGATAAAGATCTTCAGAAAGATTGAATAAGATAATATGTCAGATATGATTAAAACCTTAAGAACAAGTGGTGGGAAATGAGGTTGAAGAGTATGAGTGGGAAAGAATTATGGAAAATCTTGCAGAATGAGGATCCAATGATAATTAAGAATTTCAGATATGGAATGATAAATAGCAAATAAATTTTAGAGTCCCATCTTCCATAGAATTTCATGATTTACTGATATATTGAAAAGAAGATGATTATGCAACCTGTAATTGAAATTGCCACTGCCAACAAATTTATGGACAATGTTAAAGAGAGCATGAACAATAGTCAATTCATATTTCATAGATGACTCTTGGGTAGCTTTTCTTAAGTTAGCCAAGTGGCTTAAATATATGTACATACTTTTGTCACTCCAGTTCCCTCTATTTCTTTTTCAAGTGAGTTTTATTCCATGGCAGTCAACTGCTTAAGGCCAGAAGAAAATCTACTTGTTGCTAAAAAAAAAAAGAAGGGATTAAAAAAATTCAAAATCTTCACTGGGATGAGATTATTGTCAAGATAATGACTCCTACTTTTATACCAAGCTAAAACCACAGTTGTAGCCTCTGTGTCTTTTACTTTCCAGGAACTCCAGGAGGTTATCGATGTAAATAAGCTATATTTCCCACAGACAAGAGTGATATCACTTGTCTAGAGAAGTGAAGATCTCTAGATAAAAAATTGGATGTCCTATTCATTAGAAAAAAAGATTTTTTTCAAGAAGGCTAAAGCTAAAAACATGAAATTTATGTTAGAATTAACTTATGGACCTAAGAAGGTAGTATGCATGATGTTGTGCTCAAAATATCCAAAAAGCACATTCCTGTTCTTAAAAAAAGTTTAATAAAACTTGAGTTATTATAAAATGTCTCTATAGATGTTTTAGACACACACTCACACACACACACACACACACACACACACACACACACATATATACATACTGCATTTTTGTCCCTTTGCAAAAGACAGAGCAATAGACTGATACAGAAAGTAGGACACATTTTAATTGGGAAGCACAAACATAAGATAAATGGTTTCTGGCTGTGTGAATGATATAGAACATGTAGAGTCAGTACTGCTGGACTTACCCACCTTACCTTATTAGGAGCAGGCTTGGCACTTCATTTTATAACTATTGTTTCACTGCTTCTTTCCATAAATATCACAACTGCAGACTCATGGTGCTAGCAATTGTTTAATTTTGAGGAACAAACAATGCCATTCATCATCTTTTTTTTCTCCACATGTTTCTAACCTTGGGTTACAATCACCAAGGGAAGTTAGATAAAAAGCACAGTAGTGGTCAGCTTCAGTAGCCTGGTGTATGATGCTATCACAGACAAATAGATTGGGGCAAAATGTCATCAGATGGTAAAAAGGACAAAACAGATAATACTTTAAGATTGATTTGCCAGTGTTTGTTCCTTTCTATTTCTTTAATGCATAATTTTTTCTATTTCTTTAATGCATAGTACACACACACACACACTCACACACAAACACACACACACACACACACACACACACACACACACACACAAGTGCATGTACCAAGCCTTACCTTCTACCAAGCTTGGTTCTTCTACCAAGCTAAGGCTTTGAGTAACATCCTCAAGGGTTCTTCTTTGAGGATGTTACTGAAGAAAAGGATGTGCAGTTTTTTTTTTTTAACAGATAATTACTATACATATTTACTCTAATGAATTTCTTTCTCACCAGGATGATTAAATTATTGAATAGTTACTATTATTGATCAATCTAGTGTCTTTGCCTTTCACTAAAAAACTGATTGTACTAAAATAGCAAAGACAGTATTCCAAAATTTTGGTCAAAATTGTGCCTTGAAATAGGCAATTCCTAGAAACCAGTAAGAGGAAAAGGTTATCCACTGCCTGAATTATGTAAAGGATAATACATGAATAAATGTCTATGATGTGAAGATCATTTAATCCTAAAATTAACTAATAAGATGGGTCTCCTGAAAACATTTTGTACTGAAAACAATGGTCAATATAAATGTTCACAACATTAGCAGTCACTTTCCTCTTTCAAATCTAGAGCCTTTAAATATTAGTACCCTTTGACCAGAGAATTCCAGTATCTGTAGAAACAACATAAGATAAGGGAAAATATGATCCCAGATGTCTTAGAATAAAGCACTATTTATAATAGAAATAAATTTGTATAACAAAAAATTCCTTAAAGAGTAGCAATTATGCATATTTTGCTGAAAACTAATATTTGACAATTGAAATTATTTTATGATAATATTTTAAAATATGGAACAGATGTTTGGTCATAAAATTAAATAAAATGTTAAATTTAAATAGTTAATAAACTCACCCACATTGTGCACCACGATACCAATACAACAGCGTGGTGGTGCGCGCCTGTAATCTCAGTACTTGGGAGGTTGAGACAGGAGGATTGCAGGTTGGAGGACACTCTTAGCAAGTAATGAGACTCTCATAAACCTAGGAAGACCCCATTTGAAAATAAAAAATAAATAAAATAGAGCTGGGAGTGTAGTTCGGAGGTAGAATGTTCCCTGGGTTCAATCCCCAGTTCCAAACAAAACAAAACAAAAAACTTCAAATTGAAAAGAGCCTGAAACAGTAGGATAAATGAATCATGAACTAAGTAGACAAAGAAACCCTATATAAGACGTAAATTAACTATGGCTACAAACAACAAAATAGATGATGCCTATTAATGTAATGTTGAGCAAAATAAGTCATAAAATGCATGTAGTCAGATTCAAGGATACACATTTTAAGCAACAAATAGTGTTACTAGGAAGGCATACATAGGAAGTTAAAGTCCAGATTAAAAAATAAAATGAAAGACATGATTATTAAAAGGTTACAACAGTGACCATCTCCAAGGTAAAATGGGGGGGGGATATGATGAAGAAGTTACATATCACATACAAGGCTTCTAAAAAGTTGACCTATCTTTTGAGCTGGGTGGTCATTACAGGGATGACTCTCTAAGTTAACTGCAAATTGAATTTAAACTTGAAAAATATATAGAAGTAGCATAAATATAGATGAGACAGAAAGAAATTCCAAAGGTATGGACAAGAGAGTTGAAATAGCCTTAGCAATCTCCTCCTTCCTGAGACAAATTTAACATGTCCATTTCCAATATCAAGAGTTTTAAATCCACTAACTCCTATTTTCCTGATCTCTGAGACTGAAAGCTTCTTTGATTTCTGTATATTGTTATTTTTTGGTGAGTTCCTATTTCAGAGAAAGATCAAACATGGTTAAGCCTTTCAGGTTCCAACTACTACATAATTTAGATTCCCCAACTCTGTGCTCCATCAGCCTAATGGGGATAGCGTTACCACACTTGGAAATTGAATATCGTTAGCCTTTTCATGGTCTATTTGCTTATCTCCCCAGTAGACTCTATTATCTACTAGACCTGTTTTCCAATTAATGTGTTCCTGTGCACTTGGCTATAAGAAATGTGGACAAGTTCCTTGATTCATTTGAATCTCCATCTTCAAGTTTTAGAATAGACATACTTGTTTAAGGAATAGTAATGGGGGTGAAAATAAAATGCTACATACATAGAGAAATTGATATTATCATAACACTTTGCTATTTTTAAGTTCAATATCATTATTTCTGGAAGGGAAAGAAAAACCAAATGAATATATCAAGTGCAGAATTTTGTTTAAATTAAAAGTCTATTATCATTTTTCATAAGTAATGAAATAAGACTTGCCTATATATTTAACATAAATTGTCTTTGAAATATACTTTAGCAGTAGAACTCCTTGATAAAACATGAGAAAAACTTGAGGATTGTTTGTAATGACTATATACTGTTCTTCCATTTATAAGTAGAGATAAATTATAGACAGTATTTTCTTTTCCCCTAAGGATGAAAAAAAAATCCCTTTGTTTCCAGATACATTTTTATAATATTTCCCCAGTAAAGCAATCATAAAATAGGGTGGTACAAAGCAATTAAAATAGCTTTGGTTACAAATTCTTCCTTTAGAGACTATGATTTATAGTCTGTTTTCACAAATGATGATTATAATGTTGCATTACTAAATCTTTTTCTATCTATGTAAATATTTGTTCCAACCCAATTTATCCTGGTTTACTCCCATTGAAGTTGCTCTCAGAGTGCACTGTTGAGAAACTTCAGTTTTGTTTGTCTTCTGTTCTCTTGCTCCTTGCCTATTGCATGAGGAAGTGTGTAAGCCCAAGAATCCTTCGGTTTTCAGCTATGGTGCTCCATGTGCTACCTGTTATTAAAGAACAGTGTTTTCCCTCGGGCCATTTTCTGTGCAAAATTGTCAATCAGTTCAATTTTTGAATGGGAATATAAACCAGCATCTACTTGTATTTACTTATGTGTTACTATTTGTCAAGACTGACTGCAAATAATTTTTACTTACCATAACTAGCTCAAACAGGAGAGAGGACAAGGAGAATTCAGGCAGTCTTCTGAGAAAGACAGAAAAAAAAAACACTGGGAACCTTAGTGGAATTCTAGCTTTCTTACTTTCTGTACATCCCTAAAGAAAGACTTGATTTGTCTGCTGCTAAGTCCACCTAAGAAAATATGACCCTTTCATGCTCCTGAGTTCTTAAGTTAACATTGTAAGTAAACTTAGAATTCAAGTTGTGACTTCTCAGTCTCTCTTTTCATTTTTTTTTTTTAATGAGAGAGAAAGAGATTGTTCCAATCTAATCTTAGTGTTTAATTCTGGTCACTGGCAGAGGTCTGAACGAACATGACCACTGCAAAGTGACTCCTTCAAATAGAAGTAGAACATAGTTCTATGAAAGGGCCATCTACCCTATGGCTACTGGGAAGCATCTCATCCAAAGCCAGCTATTTAGTTTCTTGAAATGCATGTCTCTGCTCTTCAATTTGATTTGAGGGCTAGATTCTGAGAAATGTTTGAGTCTACACAGTTTTGTTTTTAATCAATCTCTTTAAAAGAAAACACAAAAGCCTTTTTTTTTTTTTTTTTTTTTTGGGTACTAGGTATTGAACCTAGGGGCATTCTACCTCTGAACTACACCCCAGCCCTATTTTATTTTTCTATTTTGAAACAGGGTCATACTAAGTGGTGGAGGGCCTCACTGTAAGTTGCTGAGGCTGGTCTCTAATCTGTGCCATCCTGTTTCAACCTCCCAAGTACTGGGTTTACAGGTTTGCGACACCACATCTGGTTCACAAAAACTTTTTTGCTCTATTTTCATTCAGTTCATCAGGTACCTCTGGCATGTCCAATAGGTAGCTATTCAAGACTTGCTTCAATTCTGGCCCATGGTCTTACTGTACAAGTAGACAATTTGAAGCAAATGCCAGGAATGAGTGTTATAGGGAAGAAGCCGTGTGAATAGTAGGGGAAAACAATGTGTAATTCATTCTTCTTATTAATGAGCCATTTCCCCTGCAGGCAAAATTATTTCACCAGCATATGATAATAAAGGGTTTCAGTCAGAGCTTCCTGACAAATTGGACATATTGTTGGACAGGTGCCACTGTTTTAGAAATAAACACAGGACTTTTTCAGCAGAACATTCTCACAAAGCAACTTGGAAAGGGAACACACAATTCCATGGGTCTCAGATTATCTGATGTGAAACTTCAGAGGTTCTTCTTATGGTACTAAAAAGACAAAAAATCATTTAGGTAGTAAAGAAAAAGCTGAGATTTGCAGAGAATATAATTTAAAAAAAATAATTTAATTAATGGCAAGACATACATTATAGAACACGGGAATTAGAAATATTATCTTTTTCTTCTGATTTTCTAAAATCCACAGCTCAGAGGCAATAGGTTCAGAAAGATGAGGTCATGAAGCCAGGTTAGCAAAGTTTCCTACTGAACAAGCTTGTTTTTTGTTTTTTGTTTTTTTTAATGTATTGCTTAGAAAAATGGCACATATTTAATAAAGCAAAAATATTTTAATAGTAGCAAAAATTTTATGTCATATGAGTAAAAAGACAAACCTAAGAAAAATATTCAAATTATTATTTTGTAATAATATTTGGAAGATGGGTAATGGATGACTGTAGGACAAAACAGAAAGTCAAAAGTATCTGTTTGAAACTATACTAGTGAGAGAAAAAAATATTACTGTATTATAACACTTTAAAAAAACGAGAGGGGTGATAAGAAAAAAAAAAGAGGAAGGAGAAAGAAAGAGAAGTAGGCAGACAATAGTGAGAATCTTCCATTATTGCTTTGTGAAGTCCCACAACCAATATCAATTTGGCTGATTCTCCTTTTACTCTGTCCCATTTTAGCAGATTTTATGGCTTTAATCACTTTAGAGAAGGAAATGCAATAAAAAAGCAGTGTGACTTTTCTCAACACACAAACTCTAGTAATTCCTATGAGATCTTTGCCAGCATTTTAGAATAGAAATCCTGACTATGTACTTTATAAAAAGTATCTACTAAATGGGAATCCATGTGTTGTTCTGGTTATTATAACCAGCAGGTACATTGTACTGAACGGTGTCAAGGTGTCAAACTACAAAAACAAGCAGTGTCTAATATGTGTTTTGGCTATCATGCAGACTCAATTAGGGCACCTGATTCAGATGAAATTTTACCTGTGTTTTTTATCTTCAAATTCTATCATTCCAACCATTGAGGCATAAGGTACCAATGTTTCAGCCCATAGTACTTTCAGCTTCATTCAATGGCCAGTGTTGATATATTTTCATGTCCAGAATTAGGTAGCTAATTCCCTTTCTCCAAGCATCCTCACTCTAAGAAAACTTAGAGAACTGACTTGGTCCCACCCTGGCACAGAGAACTAATTCTTGGTAAAATGAGAAGTTTGAACAAAAACATTTTATCTTCCTTTTATGTGGTGTTATTACTGCTGGGAAACTACATCGAATCCAATCTTCCATAACTCTCAAAGACATTCTGCCACAAGAACTGCATTTCCTTCTTGCCTAACCTGAATTTGTAAAAACTATCATCCTTATTCAGGGCAAATATCACCATCCCACTTACAAATACAGTGTCCAGTTTTTTTCTCACAGGTAAGTTATTTTGTAGACTGGCAATAGTTTTTAGAAAAACTGTTGATATTTGTAGAAACTGATTCTGCACTGGATTAGTAGTTCCTTGTGAGTATGGATTATGCTTCGTGTTTTTGCTTCATACCAGTCTCTAGTACAAAACTTAACCCAGAGAAACAGCTTGACAAATAGCAAAGGAGCAAATGGGCTCCTCATGAAGCATCAGATGCAAAGAGGAGACCCTCCCTTGCTCTCACATATGACGGTGAAACCATTTAAAAATAAGTTAAAAAGAGAAAACTAAGGATCGAATTTTCATTTCTCTCTCTCTCTCTCTCTCTCTCTCTCTCTCTCTCTCTCTCTCTCTCTCTCTCTCTCTCTCTCTTTTGCACTACTGGGGACTGAACCCAGGAGCATTCTACCTCCAAGCTACACCCCCTCTCCTATTTTTTATTCTTCATTTTGAAACAGTGTCTCTCTAAGTTTCGGAGGACCTCACTAAGTAGGGCCTCACTAAGTAGGGCCTCACTAAGTAGCTGAGGCTGGCCACGAACCCAGATCCTCCTGTCTCAGCCCCCCAAGTACTGGGATTACAAGCGTGTGCCACCAAGCCTGGCTGAATTTTCATTTTCCTATTTCATCCACACACCAAAACCGTAAGAAAAGAACATACTTAGACAGGTACTAATCTTAAATCCCAAAAGTAAAATCTGAGTTAAATAAGAAGAAAGTATAGAAAAAAGAATTGACAAAACATTCAAAACTAAGTTTGAATGCTCTCACATATGACGGTGAAACCATTTAAAAATAAACCGGGTGTGGTGGCACACACTTGAAATCCAGTACTTCGAGGGCTGAGACAGGAGGATCCAGGTTCTCGGCCAGCCTCAGCTACTTAGTGAGGCCCTCTGCAACTTAGTGAGACCTTGTTTCAAAATAAAAAGAATAAAAAATAGGACTGGGGGTGTAGCTCAGAGGGAGAATGCCCCTAGGTTCAATCCCCAGTAATACACACACACACACACACACACACACACACACACACACGAGGATAATAATGGAGGGAAAATAATCTAACAGTTGGGAGACGTTTCAATAAATTGGAACACATCATTAAAATGAAATATTCTAAGTCCATGGAAAATTTTAACTTTAGAATCTTTAAAATATTACATATCAAGTATTACATGGAGTATTTCAGATCCTATTGACCTATGAACCTTGTCTTTTCCTTGCTCTGGCTTTGTTGTAGCAACCAGTCTGAGATCTAACTGACTGAAACCCAAATAAGTTCAAACAGACAGAATTTGGCTTCATTTCCCATACAAATCCTCCTCCGTCTGCTCAAGGCTTCCCTGTTGACACTGAAGTGTGGCTCATAAGACTTTCTGATACTTACACATAGGATTTAATACCCTGTGGGGCAAAATATGGACCTGCAGAAAAGAGTACCTGGTGAATATATATTTTTTTTCTTCCCATGACTAAGAGTACTATGGTATAGATCACAAATATCCCTGGAAAATGTTTCCATATGTGGAGTACACAAGTAGCCACTAAGTTGAAAATAAAATTTTACATTGATTCTCTCTCCTGTTTCATCCCCCTTTATTCTTATTTCTGCTTCCTGGATTGATACTTCCTAATGAAATAATAATACACAAGAATTTACACCAGCTCTGCTGTCTGAAGAAACAGGTATACATTTGGAATGGTCCTAGAAAGATGATTTTCGGGCCAGGATTTAGGAGTGAAATACCCAGTTGTCAAAGAGCAACAAGCATTCTGGCATTACATGGTGGGGACATCTGTAATCTTACATGTTCTTTCCAGAGAAATGTATTACTCACCTGCTACCTATTATATTGTATCTGTAGAACCTGTGATCGTCTTCACATTTGATGGAACATGAAACTGGCACATCAACTTGATGAAACCCTGCTCTTTTGACTTGGCAAGCAGGAAGTGGCAAAGAAACATCTCCATGAATCCTGTGGAGTCTGCTGCATCATTGAAGCTTTTTTGGGGCCCAGTGACCAGGGCCTTTAAGGTAAAGAATATGATTGTGCCTTGAACTTCATACAAAGAAGAAAGAGAAAAACAATTGTACTCTTTGGATTTAGGGACAGCATATATTATACTTGTGCTGAAACCCATTTATCTGGAGTCTCAAAAGACCACTAAGTTTTAATGGTACTAAAAGTAAAAGAAGAATCTGTAGCTGATTGGGTATGCTTTCCTGCCTCTTAGACAAGAGACTAGTTGATCCAATAGTGCTTGAGGTGTCCATGGAAATTGGATGCTGTATGGAATCTCTGGCAAGTCCCAATAGTGTAGATCCCCTAAGAGTTTGGAGCAAAATCTTTCTTTCTTGGACAAAGTTGACTTTGTGTTAAATAGTTCCCAGGGTACTTGGGTTCTTATAGAGCCTACATAAATAACAACGGTTTATGAAGTGACTATGTGCCTGGATTTTCCCATCATAAACAGAATTATCAGATCTGAGTCATAATGCAGAGCAGCAGAGTACAATTCTGTTTTATGATATAAATTACATTTAGAGGGTTGGGTCTAAGAAGTTCCAGGAAGTATGAGTAAGAGATGATTGGACCCTCATTGTAATTGTCCCTATCGCACTGAAATCCCAACTCCAACTCACAGCTATGACCATATAGGTGATTTTTTTTTTCAATTAACAGAGAAAAAAAAATTAAGTAGATCCTGCTTCACAAATGGGCTGACAGACTATCCTCATGTCATGTTGAAAAATGCACTGCATGTTGAAGTTCTATGGCTGGAACCAGGGTTGGGGGTGGGGGTGCTAAGAAGCAGTGGTGAACTATGAGCAGCATTTGATTATCCACTGTGCATGAAGGGTCTGAGATCCAACCATAATAGAATTTCTGGGCAGTAACAGATGTTTGGAGAGGTTGTTAAGGAGCCAACAAGGAAAAAAGACTGGTAAATTAGGAATGGGAAAACATAGAGGAACTCTAGGAGTTCTGGATAGCACAGGAGGTTTACTGTATCAGACATAAGAGATGTTAGGCTTTTATCAATCACAATGAATTCTTGTCCCAACTGCCACCATGGTGCCAGGTGTGTGGGTTCTGACCCACTTTACATAGGAGCAACCAGGCAGCTTTATGCCCTATACTGTGCCCATGTCATGTCCCACCTGGAACTTTGCTATTGATGCCAAGGTTTGAGACACAGTAAGGCCCCACTGAGTTCCATTTTATATCTATACGAAGGCAATGTGGAATTACAGGGAAATTCATATGTTGTGGTGAATTTTCCAGTAGGAAATGAAGCCAATGTGTAAGTGTTCTCCTTTTCCTGCATAGATCACATGACCTAATGCAGAGCTATGAGATTTCTCATAGACTGTACCCCAAGACCAAGTACTCAGTGCACTATCAGTCAGCATGATATATTTCTGCACAAGCATTCCCTTCCTTTTTTTCTCTCTTTGTCCCCCCCAAACTTGAAATGAATCTATGTCATACAATTTTCCTTGCAGATGGGATTATATAATATCATTTCTTTGTTCCAGTCACTATACTAGACCAAGAATTTAATGGCAAACAAGATAGACCATGGTGCAGTCCTAAGAGAACGGACTATCTAGTAAGCTTACATACACAAATAACCATATTATTAAAATCATGCTTAAAATATAGTAACTTCTGATATTTATGTATTGGCAGCCTAATCTAGTATGAGAGAGGGAATTGATAATATTCCTGAAGAAGTAGCAAATAATTTGAGATTTGCATAAACAGGGATCAGCTGTGCATGGGGTAATGAAACTTAAGGAAACATTTCGGCAGATAACTACTATAAAGCTATAGAAAGCTAAATTAGTCCTAACGTCCCCAGAGCAGAGAATTTCACTTTTCTTTTGTTCCCTAATATACTCTGCCACTTAGGAAAGTGCATGCCACATGGTAGAATCTATACAAATTTTTACTGGATGAATGAATTAATATGTTCTAAGATAGCACCAAACTTTGGAAAGCCCTGAATCAAAGGAATTGTGATGGAAGGAACCCTTCAAAGAATGAGCAGATTGTAACAAATGACAAATAGATGTGAAAATAAAAATCAGAAAAGTGTAGAAACAACCACCTCTCAAGGTCAGAAACAAATTGAATTTCTCCTGTGCAGAATATCAATCCTCATAGTCCAGTAGTTTTTCTCAGGTCATACGTTAAGGAAGTTCACAGTCTAAAAAACTGCATCAGCTCTACATATGTTATGCAACTCTAAGCAATGGGTCCTCCTTTGTAGAAACCAGCTCAACCCTGGAAATTTCATATACCTTTGCTTAAATTTCAGCATGTGTTGCTTATGAGTTGTTAATGCTTCAGTACAAATGCTTCTCCTTTGTTTTCTTTCAGTCTAAGATAGTCTGACCACTGACCAAGACCAGGAGTTTTTATTGCATAATTCTGAAGTCAGTTTGCTGGATTGTTTGACTTGGCCAGAAATTTAAAGCTTAACACAGACTCACTGTGGTGAGTGATTCAGGACTAACCCCTCTTTTCTTTTCTATGATTCCATTGTCTCTACTAAAGAGTTGCCACACCCACAGAGTCAATTTTCTGAGTGACTTCAGTCTTTGCAATAGAAAGAAACAGAAAATTGGAACCTTACTGAATTTTTTGTTTGTTCTTCCATGCTTTATAATCATCTAAATGAGAATTTCCTGTTTTAACCATCTAATCTTGCTGTCTGAGTGAACACAGTATAATTTAAAATATTTATTTTGTTAATTAGTACTCTTTGCTTTTCACATGAAATAAATTGTAAATACCAGTATAAAATGCTAGTATTGTGGTCTATATTAAAAAAATCACAATGTCTTTTAACTGTTTTCTTGATGTAGCCCAGCACATGCAACTTCAAGTAGAACAACAGCTCCTGAAGACAAGGTTTATGTCTTTAAAGATATTTAAAACTAAAACATTTAAAATTATCTTTATACACTTTAAAACTATGTTTTATCTACTTTTAAACTACTTTAAGCATATTTAATAGTACATATTCAGCCTGTTTTCTCATTAAAATATTTCTAAATCTATTTTTATTTACTAATTTGTGCAATGCACTAAACTGCCACGTTCACATCTTTGTTATTTCATTGATTAAATAAGTTCATATATATAAAGTTCTAAGAATAATGCTAGGTACGGGGTAAGTGTTTAATAATATTGGTTATTATTTCTCATCAAATCTTGATACATCTTATAATTGCTCCTAAGGGAAGTGTTATTATCTCTCACCATAAATGATCTAAAATGGTGCTGGGTGAAGTGATGTGTGAAGCCACTTGCCCAAAGTGTCCTAACTGTTATGTGGCTGAATTCCTGAATTCCATGTTATGTCCTCTCATGAAACCACTTTTCACTGCAAATGATTTCATAATATTCTTGGAGTGGATTCTATGGCTTGTCAAAAAATATACGCACTGAAAATACAAAGGCAGTATTCTAATCCCAGTTCAAACCGATGGCATAATGTGAACAGGGTATTGACTCTCGGTGAGGAAGCAACTGTGGCCAACATAGTGAGCAACACACAAAGCAGAGACTGCCATAAAGCCAAGGGAGACACAAACTTTCATGTGTGTAGCTTATTGTAGACCACAAATGGCCTGAGAGGCTCATTTCTCCAGCACATTTTCTACATATCCACTTTACACAGGGTGTGTATTGACACTGGTGAGTCAGTCAAAGGTAAGTAAGCTAAAAGTGCTAATTGTGTTCATGGAGCTAACAGAATAATAGCAAAACATACCCTAGACAAACAAGCAGTTACAATGAATTTAACTTGTGATAAATAAACCTGTGTTTCTGAGACAGAAACTTAGTTGCAAATTTAGTGTTAAGGAAGCAGTCCCTATCATACTGCCATTTTCTTATTAACTTTATAAATATAATTAGTACTGTTCACAGCTGCATAAAAATATATCATGGATAAGCAGAGATTGTCTCCTAAGTTCAAGGGTATTTTAAAATTATTTTTAAAAATATATTAAGGAGACCGGTTCTGTGGCACACATATGTAACCCCAGTACTTGGGAGGCTGAGACAGGAGGATTGCAGGTTCGAGCCCAGTCCTCAGCAACTTAGTGAGACCTTATTTCAAAATTAAAAAATAAAATAGGGCTGGTAGTGTAGCTCAGAGGTAAAATACCCTGAGGTTCAATCCCCAGTACACACACACACACACACACACACACACACACACACACACAATAAAGGGTTTGGGGAGTGTAGTTCAGTGGCAGAGGGCACACTTAACATATGCAAGTCCCAGGAGGCCCTAGCTTCAATCCCAGGGTGGGGGGACATTAATATAATCCATCATATTGACTGGTTAAAAAAACAAAAATCATATGGTCTTAATAGATTTAGAAAAATATCCAATCCATAAAACCTAACATTTCTACATGGCAAACACTGAGCAATATTTCAACAGTTCTCTAATGAAATTAATTCACAGAATATCTACAGAAGCCATTCTCAAACATTAGCTTGTGTTTGAATCACCTGGAGGGCTTATTAAAGCACAGATTTCTGGGACCATCCTCTTTCCTCCAGAGTTTCTGATTCAATAGGTCTGAGTTGGGGCTCAAGAATTTGAATTTTTAGCAACTTCCCAGGAGACGCTGATGCTGCTGGTCAAGGGCTATTCTTGAGAATTGCTGCCCAGAATTCATAATCGTAAAATGATGGAAGTTTTTACTTTGAAGTCAAGATCAAAATAAGAATTCCCATTTCTATTTTTTCAATCTAGACCTCATGTAAATCAATATAAATATGTGAAAAATGTTCAATGTACTACCCATAGCAATATCAAGCATTATTAAATACTGTGAGATTCTATCAATAGGGGATAGATGAATTATGGGCAAATCATATAAAAATATACAAATATCTGCTAAGTATCTCTAGTATCATGACATGGCTTGGAGTTGAGAACATTGACCTACAAAATGAAAGCATTTGTGGATGTTGTAAAAATCTAAAATTAATCAAATAAATTAATTCAGCACATGTAATATAACAAAACTATTACAGTCAGAAAGACAGGGTCACTAACTGACTCTAGTGGTACAGTTAGTAGATAAGAGGAGAAGCTCAGACCACCCATCTGAAATCCCAATATGGTTCCTTGAAAATTTCCATCCATCAGCCAGCTCACCACGTACACATGTTAGCCAGGAGTCCAGAGACACAAACAAACAAACAAGCAAACAAATAAATAAATACATAACTTTTCCTCTTTATTTATGATGATGATTCAATTGACTCTTAAAAAAAGATCTCAGCTCCTTTCTCTTAAAATTTATTTGGGAAAATTCTATGAAGCAGAACCGTTCCATAACCATGAATGTTGGCAAGTTGCCTTGATAAAAATTGTTACCATATTGTGATAAACTTCTGGTAGCCTTGTTAATCAAATGGCAAGAAAATGTCATTCCCTTAAAGGAAATATTTGGTTTCACCAGCCTGTAAATCTGTATTAGCTATTCTAAATTACCGGTTCAAACTGAAACCCAGTACCTGGTTCCTAATAACCAACTGTAGATAAATCAGCTCTTGTCACAGTCATTTGGCTGTCTTCTGTAAGAGACACAGTTGATATTAAAATACTCAATAGCACCTGCTTAGTATGTTTGCCTTCATGCACAATTTCCAGGTTCTTTGTAAGTTTGCCAAGTATTTTCAGATGAGTCCCCTGGGAAAATGATCTATCAGTAATTTTTCCTGCATTTTCTCAGGCTGATAGGAGAGCAGTTCTTTGATCATACTAAGGGCTGCACTTCTTAGTTTTCTGAGCACAGAGAAACCTTATGCTTGTGCTGCTAGGCAGAGCTTTGTGCCAGGACTGGGTATTTTTATGTCTTACATAAAGCTAAAAGCTGAAACTGATTTTCAGGTTGGGGACATAGAGAGTATCTCAATGCTATAAAATTATGTTGAGCTCTTTTCAGATTTTTCTTTTGAAATACCAGTAATTTGCTCTTTTCCATTTTTTTTTCAATTAAATCCTCTTACTTCCCTATCTAGTCTCTTGTCACACACTGTACCCCAAATTTACACAAAATTGAATAGTTTTTTTTTCCACAGACAGGAAATTTTTGCTTCTTTTATATCTGAAGCAAAATTAGAGAGCATATAAGTAATCATTTTCAATAAACTGGAGTAAAAGTCATCTTTCTTTTTCTTTGTGCCTTGGAGAGGTGGGAAAACAAATGTTATTTACAAATATCATGCCCCAAGATGATGGAAAACATTAAAGGGATAGGTTTCACATCAGGAAATCTAGGGAGAAAAAATCCCTTCCTCTGGGGTGGTGTTAGGTTTCCCTTTCCAAAGAGGGCAAAAGTTCTACTAATTAAGATGAAAGCAAAATCCGGATGTCTGTGACATGTACTTTTTTCTCCTAGGTCGAAGAACAAATCTGTCAAATTAAGTAACTTTTATTTGGTTAGATTTAATTTTCAGATGTGTTTCCTTCTATTTTCAGTATCTTTGCATTAAGAAAAAAATAAAGCAACTGCTTAATTATTTGAGTCCTGTCCATCATACCATCGTGGATAATTCATTTTCCCTAGCTATCAAACATAGCTATTTTTATCTTAGAGAATAATCATAAAGATGAGTGTTTGAGAAAAATAACAGTTTTGGAGAGGAAAATCCAAACCTTCGCAAGGGTTTTAGAGGTAAGTTATATGTGATCATCAAGAGATAGGAAGATGGGCTTTTGGGGGACTGTGGATGAGTAAGAACTTTCAAAAAATATTTCATTTCTTAAAAAAAGCTAGTCATGTACCAGGCAAACAACACCAGGCTTTGATAGCGACCAAATAATAGTTTGTAGCCCTTATAGTAATGAAAGAATGGGCTCTGATTGGAGACCGCCTAGGAACTAGAAATTATTTCAAAGTATAGGCTCCATGTGGCTCTTAAGTCATTTAGGGAAGTTACTTAAATCTTCATTTCCCCAGTTGATAACATTGTAACAGGATATTTCCACAGTGAAACATAAAGATAATAATAGTACACCCCTCCTGTGGTGCCCCTAAGACTCAGATAATGTCATGTCCACAGCTATGCTTCCCGTAGACTCTGGTTTGTCCCTCCTCCCGCATGAATGCTGTTTGTTACCGTACCTCACGAGAGGGCTGTGTGCAAGTTGCTGTCCTAGACAGATGGAAGGGGTGTTCAATTATCTTTAGCTATTTAATACTTAAATATTGTGTTTCAAATGAAATAAAAAGTTTGGGTACATTTACCACTTCCATAGTGGCAGAGGGGAGACATTATTTTAACTGATCGTTGTTTTTCATGCGGACAAGGGCTTTCGCTACTGGATCCACGTGGACAAGGGCTTTTGAATTCTACCAACTGGAAAAGAATCCTATTCGGGCACAAATAATCTCAACATTATAAAAGAAATATTCATGTGGATAACACTGTGGGAAAATTTAACTCATATCTCAAATGTTGCTCATTTCCACATGCTTGCATTACAGATTAAAACCTGGGGTATTAACCTGGGTTTTAAAATTTTAATGGGAATAAAACTAGATCTAAGTAATTTAATCTTCTTAAAAATTCCGATAGTAATGAAGAAAATCTTATGCATAATCTATAAAAAATATTAGAACTACAATGCCTCTTTTTTATGAAGTGTGTCCTGCACTGAGAAGTATATAAGTATATATAATCTGAAGAATAAAAATAAAGCCAACATCCCGATAGCCATTATCCATGTTAACAAATAAAACAGTATCTTAGAAGCCTCCTGTGTGCCTTTCTCAACTCACTAACCTTCTCTGCCCACAAAACTAACCATAATCTCACCTACATGACAATTATTATTTCCTTGCTTTCCTTAAAATTTCACTACCTATGCACACATTTGTTGGGACAGGGGCAGGTACTTGGAGTTGAACCCAAGAGTGCTCTACCCCTGAGCTACATCCCCAGTGATTTTTATTTTATTTTGTTTTGAGACAGAGTATTGTGAAATTGCCCAGGCTGGCCTCAAACTTGTGATCCTCGTGTCTCACCCTACTAAGTCACTGGGATTACAAGCCTGCATTACTGTGCCTGGCTCAGGATTTCTTAAATGAAGTATGGAGAATATTATATTATAAAAAATACAAGAGAAGAGCCCATTTCTGCCTTGATGGATGACAGAAATCTGAGGGACTTCTGGATCTTACAGACTGAAAAGTGTCCCAGTTCAGGATGTGTTACCTACTCTGTCCCATCCAGAGCAATAAAAGGTTTTCTTTGGATAGGAGCAAGAATGCCCTCTCAATAGGGTATATTCTCCTGAGAGGTGAATCTGCCTAACCTGAGCCAAAAATGACAACTCTAAAGAGAATATGGTTTACAAAATATGCAAATACTGTAATCTCCTTATATGGATCCCAGATAGTGTTAGCACAAGCTCTTCCGTCCCATAAGCCACAACCCAGATAGCAGCATTTTTGGAGAAGGAGTAAAATTGAATCTGTAGCATACCAGATCATTTAAGGATTAGCTAAGTGAGCAAGGAGGAGACAAGCCTGTCCTCTAAGATCTGATTAACCAGATTGTGTTGGAGAGGAGGTAGTTATTGACATGACAGCTACATGGACACAGCAGATAGTCAGAGAGGCAGAATGGAGTCACACTTGGGATAGTGTGGAAATTTGTTCCTATTACTTTATGAGAGTCATTGTAAAATTGTAATATTTCTTCACTTCCAAAATGAGGTTAGTAGGTTTAACTACCTGAATGGATCACAGCAAGGTGTGATGAGGTAAAGAGTAAATTGAGTATGATTACAGTGCAGCAATAAAAAAAAAAAAATAGTGTTTGAGAAAGTGTAGTGTCTTTCATAACATGGGTAGACCTCATTCAATTAATCAAAGACCTTAAGAAAAATACTAAAATTCCATGAGAAAGAAGAAATTGTGTCAGCAGACCACCTTTGGCCTCAAACTGGAGACTGTCAGCACATCCTATAGATTTTGGACTTGCCAGCTTTCACAATCTTATGAGTACTAATGTCTTAAAATCTCTCTCTCTCTCTCGTTTCTCTGAAGAACCCTGACTACTAATATGGTCTGTAATAGTGGGAAAAATGAAAAATGATTTCAAAGAAAGTTACTTTATTATTCTCAGATATAATTATTTCAGTTGAAGTTATTTGAATACCGAAACTGAATAGTCATTCAATTAGGAATTAATATACTGATTTCGACCATCAGTTTAAAATTATTTATAATAATTATTAAAACATTTACAGTTAGGTTTTCCTTTTTCATTATATCTTCCATATGAGCAATGTACACTATAGTTCCGCTCTAGAATAAGTTCCATGACTACAAAATGAAAAAAAAAGTGAACTTAAAGCTTTTAAAATTGCCAAATGTCAAAAACAACTAAAATGTTAAGTGATAGGTAGAATGACTAATTAAAATTTGATCTGTTTATATAATGAAATATTACTAAATTGTTAAAAATAATATTTATAAAATTTAATATTAATTCACTATATATGTTAAAGTGTGCATCTCATTCGGATTTAAAATACAAATTATAAAAATGTATGAAATAAGACATAAAACACATCGAAATATAAATTACGGTTATTTCTAGATGATGAAATTGTATTGGTCTATTCTTTTTTTATATTTTCAATTTTTCTACAGTAGGTCTGTGTTGTTTTAACCAATAAAGAGGAAATATTCTTTAAAAAAGTAAATTGATAAATTATGGCTGGACACATTAGGAGTCAAAGGATTATGTAATAGCTAAAACCACCTCGACAAAGATCCTTGAAATCAAACTGGCTTTGTGGAACAACTAGCTTATGATGTTTTTATCAATATAAAATATATGTAATTATCTACTGTGGTAGATACTTTGAGCTGAAGGTGGAGAAAAATAATATAATTGGCTATTTTGTGGCAGTCAGCTATATAATTCCAATGTACCTAAGTTCTGGGGCCAAAATCAATATTCTTTTCAATGTGACCTATTCCAAATGGCCTCTGATCTGATCACTCAGGGAAATGCTGATACTGATGTGCCTTGGTCATTTACTTAATGCTAAAAATAAAAATGTCAATTGTCCTCATCACTGATAAACACACAGGCACTAGCATGAATCAGAGTTAGGAGCCCTTTCCTGTCAAGATGAGTTTACCTCTTGATTATGAAAAGACTTCTTTCAGTATTTTTAGAGTTGAATAAAATTTCACTTATTTAAAAAATATACGTAAAGTAGTTGTGAAGAATCAGTATATGGGTTGGACAAGGCCAGAAAAGAAGTTTCTAAGTAAAAAGAACATAATACTATGTGAATGTCTGTAAAAAGCTTATTGGTAAATATATAAACAAATACAGGGCAATATAATACTATAATTGTGATGTAAGAAATCACTTTTAATTCTCGTACAGAAGTTAAATTGCAAAATTACTCTGAATTGTAACTCCATGATCAATGAAGTCAATACAAGAGATCACACTGACAGCAGGATTAGAGAACTGGGAAGGAGGTCACCAAAGACTTTATGCCTAACTTGAATTTTAAAGGAATAACATATACTCATGAAGTAAGAGAAAGGCATTCTAGGCAGAGGAAACAATGGATATGAAGTCAAGAAAGCATGAAAAAAAAAAACCTGGTTAATTAGGGAACTTGTAAAAAGTTCAGAAGGAGTGAGGTATATAGGCTATAAGTTGAATAACAGAGAACATGGAGACAAATTGCAAAGGACTTTAAGGTCCAGGAATTTAGTGTAAAACAGATGCACTAAGACTTAGGTCAGAACTACTTCTCATTTCTAGCCAAGCCCAACTAAACACAAGGCCAAGAACAACAATGAAGGATCTGCTAACAGTACGTACACTGTCTAGATCAATGCATGTGACAAGTATAGCCACTTGTTAAGTTCCAGGAAATGTATTTGATTTCCCTGAGCAGAAGTGATTTCTCCTCTTTGTGTGCTTTTCTTTTTCTTTTTTTCCTTTGTGTGTGTGTGTGTGTGTGTGTGTGTGTGTGTGTAGGGGGATGTGACACTGGGGATTGAATTTAGACATCCTGCTTCTCAGCAACATCCCAGACTTTCTTTTAATATTTTTGTTTTGAAATAGGGTTTTGCTAGGTTGATGGGAGTCTCACTAACTTGCTGAGTCTGGCCTAGAATCTGCAATCCTTCAGCCTCAGTCTCCTAAATGCTGGGATTACATGTGTACACCACTTTACCTGGTATATGTTTTTCTTTGCCTATCATGTTTAATTATAGGGTAAACCTCAAAGAGACATATACCAAGCCATCTAAAGGGCTTAGTGTAAAAGAAAAGACATTTATAAGAGTTCAAATGCTAAGGGAATACAATAGTTACAGGAACTAACTCACGAATCAGGCTTTAGATGGACTATAGAGGTCAGAAATGGTGAAGGATAAAACAATTAGCTTTGTTTTTCTAGAATTTGGTTTCTTTTTATAACTATTGCATCTACACTTCCTACTAGAGATATTTACTTACATAAATTTACCCCACTATAGTTAAGAGTCATTAGGATCCTTTAATTGCTGAATTCAAAAGGTGATGTATTTCATCATTGAAAAATCTCCATAGCTAAAACATTTAATTTCATGCTCAGATAGTTATGGAAAGCTCTTGATAATCATAACTGTCACTTCCAGGTTATTATCTTACTATTAGGTATAAAAAACATCAATTTCTTAAAGGAATTAATATGACCTTTGAAAAATATAGCTAAAAATTCTTCCTATGCTCTGTAAAAAAAAAAAATTGATCAACAAATAAAGTCAAAACCAGTTTGATCATTTTGATGCATTTTAGAAAGAACAAATATTTGAGGATCACTTAGGTATGTGATTTTATGTGAATATGCCTAAGCAGATATCTTTTGAAAAATAATGTGCTTCTTTTTATCATCCTTTTTGCTACCAGGAAGCTTGATGTAACTTAATTTTTAATAATTTCCACGCTTTTACATCAAAGGTAAAGTTATGCCCCTTTACCTCATTCTGTTTTTTAAAATCATTTCCAATTTCTTTTTTAAATTTTCCTATAATGCATGCATTATCATTGTGATTAACTGAAGGAAAGTATGTACTATAAATCAAAAGAATATAATAATTAAACTATAATTCATTACTTTAAAATATTTTAATCACATAGAAAAATAAGTAATTTTGTAATTCCAATGATTCATTAAAATGTTTTTAAAAATTAAAATTTTTCTCCCTTTCATTTTATTTTTCTTCTGCTTATATGAGAACTAGCTTCTTGTAGAAATACGCTTTTCTCACATAGGACTTAATTCTCTTCTAATGAATATCATGAAATGAGCTACTAGAACAGATAATAGGGGAAAAAGATGGAAGTAAAATTGGAAGTTGACACTCTTACTGAGTTCAAAAAATCAGTAACTCTCAGTTTTGTAGTTTCAAAACTAATAGAAATTGGTGCTATTCAATTAAGATATGGATTACAGGAGAAGTGATACTAAGTTTGTGAAGACAGTGAGCACAACATTCTTGTTATCATGCATGAAAGCAAAAAAAGAAAGGGAAAGAAGGAAGGAAGGAAGGAAAAGAGAGGGAGAAAGGGAAGAAAGAATAAAGAAGAAAAAGAGGGAGGGAGGGTGGGGGGAAGAGAGAAAAAGGAAGGGAGAGAGAGAGAGAATATGAATGGAGAGAAAATGTGTCTTTGTTAACATATTCTCCAAACCCTGTATCAATGATATATTTATTTCAACAGTGATGTTTGCAATGCTAATCTGAAAAATAGACATCAGTTTAGGGGAAGCATGTAGCACTTCATAATTTACATTACACTTTGAGTTTTAATGTAAAGTATAATGTAACATATCCAATGGCAGAGGATGAACAGGCTTGGATTACCAGTGCATTGTTTGGCTGCCCTCATCAGAAATATAAACCACCTCCACAAGTTTAAGATAAAACTGGAGAGGCCTGATCATTTGACTCAAACAAAACCTTCTCTTTTTTTCCCCCTAGAGACAAAGACAGAGGTTTATTTAGGAAAGTGGGGGATACATGTTGAAGGGAGAATGTGGGCCATCTCAAAAGGGAGAGAGTGGTTTGGGGTCTTTAGAGTTCTTATTTTAGAGAACTCCATGAGGGGGAGGGGGAGGGTACACAGTGGGGGTGGAGGTCTGGACTTCCTCAAAATCATCAGATTTCCAACATGGATGGGTGGTGGCTAGGTGATGTCTGAACTTGACCTTCCTTATGGATCCTTTGTTTACTAAGCATCTTAGGAATCTCAGGTGGGGAGAGGGGTCGTTATGATTAAAGATGTGGGCCTACAGAGGGTTTTTGCCTAAGAAAGAAGCAGGCCCTGTAGGCTAAATATAAGGATTATGAAGTTTCTAGATTTTAAAACTAGTTTTCTTTTCCTTTCCAGTTGTTTCCTTCTTACCTATTTTTATTTTTTCCTATCCTACCTTATCCTCCCCACCCCCAACTTGGATCCCTTAACTTAAGGGTTGATGAAGGATGTCTGTCTGTCTTCTATAGTTTCTTCAGTGCTGACAAGGGACAAAGGCTCTGCCTAGCCAGGGATCAGAGTTTCATCCTAACTGATCTAAAGGAGACAGAGAGACACTGGCCTCAGTTACTGAGTTGATTTCTTTACATTCAGGTCAGAAGTTAATATCACTGAAGGACACAGCCCCAGGAACATGAGGATTAATAGGATTTTTTTTTCTGTGCCTGAGGTTTTTGCTATACCCATCATGCCAAGCCTGCCATCAGAGCTGCTGAGTTGATGTCCATAAGCCTGGTTATTTGGTCAAGAAAACCATTAATCTGCTTTTTGATGGTATTGCAATTGCAGTGGGCATCTATACTAAAAAAATGGCATATTAGTGCATTGTATAATAACCCAGACATATCTTTATTCTGGACCATCCACTGACTAGCATTTCAAATTGGAAGTCATGTAACCAACCTGTTTGGTTATATATGACATTGTGAAAAGTTCTCAAGGCACAATGCATACAATTTAGCATATTAGCTTCTATGACTCTATTCATTACTACTAACAATTTGCTTCCTATAAAGATTATATACCACTGCTATCTCTATTTTGTTTTTACATATTTGACAGAATCACCTATAAACCAAGCATGTTTTCTTCAGGTTTTAAGATTATGATGTCCTTTTCCCCACTTTATGGGAGACCCCAATAACTCTTTTAAGTATCTATAAAGTTCCTGGCTTACAAAGAAATTAAATTGTTAATAGTGACATACTTTTTTAAGGTTTATATTTGTGTGTTCCTAAATTGTATTATGACCATCATGAAGTAAAGATAGAGGTGCTCAAACACTTGGCATTCCAAATCATGCCACTCTGCCACTCTGATTGGAAATCAGAGTCAAATATCTCTCTCTCTCCATAACATATTAATCAAATTTAAATGAGATTTGCTTATATCATCATATATTATCAACACTGTTATACAAACTGGATTTGTTTTGTCCCTAATCGTTTTGATTTTCATTTTCCTTATATATCTTTGTATATGTTGTCTGTCAACCTTACAGATGTAAAACTTCTAACAGAATAACCTAAACAATGTTTTGATAGCCATTACCTGAAAAACAGATAGGTTATAATATTGATCCCTATTCATTAAAAATGACTGGTAGAGCTTACCTTCTCCGTGTTCAACAACTGAAACTTAGGGAATAATCAGAAAAGAAAAGGGCTAAGGAGAAAACAGCCAATACTTTGGTTTTTGCCTTCCAAGATCAAATGGAACTCAGGGAATGAATGATGGAACTCCAAAGGGCTCTGCAAATTCTGGTAAGTCACTCAACCTCCTGATTAGGGGACTGTGAAGATCCCAGAGACTAAGAGTCATCAGTACATATTCTGTGAAAAGGAGGGTCATTAGAGAGGGTAATGTCCCCAGTGGTTCAAGGAAAGGCATATGGTCAGCAAGGAGTAACCCTAAGGAACTTTGGCTGACTTTAACAACAACAACAACAACAAAAATCAATAAAAATGTGTTTGTTTAACATTAGGATAACTACTTGATCTTGAACATCCAGCAGGAAAGTATTACTAAAAATAAGCATGCTATTGTGGGGTAAAGAAGAGTCATACTCAGGGAGCCATTTAAAAGACCACACATATAAGTTAACTAGATATCTTCTGACTTTAGCTCTGCCTTATATCCTACATTATAATTTACCAAGGTACCTCTGCTTTTAGGCTCACAGAAGAAATATAATATAATGGCACTGATGCAGCAAACTTCTGAGTCTCTATACAATTTTATAAAACTAAACCTGCCCCTCTTGAGATTTTGCAGGTCTAGTACCATCAAACACCATAAAAGGAAAATGTTCCTATTCATATAAGGTACTGGAGAGTCTGAGTCCTGTTCAAAATTAAAAACTAAAACCTGCTTTAGTTCCTTATGTACTAAAAACCTTCTTAAGTGCACTGTCTTCCTCCTTTCCTGATTGACTGTGATTCCTGTCAAGCCCAGTGGGAGACTGTACCTAGAAGGATTCCACTTCAGCATCCTGAAGCTGCCCTTTCCTCTTATACTCACTGATCTGATCATCTTGTTTTTATTGATGCAATGTGAAAAAAGTTGCATAGAATCCACAAGTGGTAACTAGGCATGGAGAAATCTGTCAAGAGTTATACCACCCCGAAACAAGTCTGGAAAGGTAATAGTTGTATGGGTTTGGGCTGTCCATTGATAATATTTAAGTTTCCACAGCCAAGAAGAAACAGATCAATCCAAGAAACTTGAAGCTTTTTTTTTTTTTTTTGTATATGTGAAAATACAAATGAAAAGGCACATATTACAACCCTTGAATGAAACTTTGGAGATTATTTTTATCAAGATGACTACGCATCTGTAAAAATTTAAAAATGAGCTTTGATGTTTTTATTCTTTATCATAATATTGCCATTGATTTCTTCTTTCCATATTAATATTTTATACTCCACCCATTCCGTGACCCAACCTAGAATAAATCTATTCCAGGCAAACCATATGCACTTATATAACAATGCAAGCAAGTATATGTGATTAAGACAAGACTCCCAGTTAAAAAAATGAGTGAAAGGGTCATGTTTTTGGCAATTTAAATTTTCTTTAAATATTGTTCTCCTGGAGTCACTGAGCATTTAGGATTTCAAGAAGAGTATTTCCTTTTGTAAAGCATCAGAAAAAAGATATTTATTATTCCAAAAATCAATGGAGATTAGACATGCACTAACAAAGATAAGTAAGTTTTGTATGATTCAACAAAGGTATATGATTTAATTTTTGATATAGAGATAATAGTTTCAAATATTTCTTGCCTAATTAATTAATTCTTGAGCATTTGTTATATTCTGGGTCTGTGTTGGAAAGAATTATTATAAATATAAATATACATTTACATACATTCTATCATATATATATATATATACACATTGTTACAAATGTAAAAATGTAAAAAAAATAGAAGTAAAGGGTTAAAAGTAAACTGAAAAACCATGTCTTCCTTCACCTACAAATTTTGATGATTAGATTCACAGGCCAAATAGAAACTTCAGAGGAAGGTTTTGCCATGTGCAGTGAAACTGAGAAGGCAGTTGGAGAATTTATCTAAAAGTGACTCACAATTCGATTGTACATCCTCAGTGGTCTTTCTGCATTTTTGATGAAAATAAAAAAAACCCTCAAAACAAAAAAATAAGTCAAATACTAATGAGTTGGCACTTTTCTATGGAGGCTGGGTTTGTACTGCTTTGATACAAAAATAAATAAATAAATAAATATCAATTAGCTCTGTGGACTGGATTCCTCATTGGAGTGCCATAGTGCTTATGAAGAGCTGGATGATTCTATTTCTCCCACTCTCTACTCTGGCCCTACAATTTGGAGTTGTGCAAAGCCTCTTGTGGTGTTTCTGGCTGCTGTCAGGAATGGGCTTGTGGAGTTCAGTGTGGAAATAAGAGCAGGGCTGGAGTGGGAACTTGTGGAGTTTACACAATGTTGGCCCGCCCTGTCCCTGTAGAATAGGAATTGCTGGCAAAGTAGACATCCTCTCATAGTCAGAATCATCTCAGCTTTCTCCCTGGAAAGAAAACAAAAGAGAAAAGGAACATTGACTCATGCAACTACGAGGAATGTGGATTAAGATCTCGTTTGGAGGGATCAGAGCTGGGATCTTGAATCAGTACCACTGCCTGTCCTCTTATTTCTGTTGGGAGCTAGTATTTAGAAAATCATTCTCATCACTTTTGTTTAGTAATATTTAAAAGCCTGTGACATTCCCCATGCTATATTAAGTAGCTAATGAAAAGCAAAGTCAAATGGAATGTCTCAAAATTATCCAGCAAATTCGACCTAAGAAAATAAACAATAGAACATGAATTGTAAAAAATTCCATTACTACCCTTTTTTCTTATTAACATATTAGTTTTGTCAGCATTTTGAGCAGTAATTGTCTCAGAATATATCAAACTATAACTGTATTGAGTGGCATTTTTACTATAAAGAATAAAGTCTGAGTTCAAGCATAGTGATACATGCCCACAGTCCCTTGGCAGGCAGAGACAAGAGGATCTCAGGATGGAGGGCAGCCCAGTCAATTTGGCAAGGCCCTCAGACCTTGTTTCAAAATAAAAAAATTAAAAAATGGGGCTTTTGGTGTAGCTTTGAGGTAGAATGCCCCTGAGTCCAATCCCAAGTACCAAATAAATAAATAAATAAATAAATAAATAAATAAATAAATTTAATATAAACTCTTATCTCATTTTGGCAAACTCATTTTGTAGTTATTTAAGTGAATGACATACCCTTATATCTCCCTATGCTTCTGATTTTCAGACCAAACAAGTGCAATCTCCTCAAAAGTTGTGCCAAATAAAGCAAGAAATAGTGCTGAGGAAATTTAAGGATTTGTAAACCTGTAAAGGATTCACTAGTGGATCTTTCATGAGTATTTGTCAATTTCAGTTACACTTGTTCTTTTAAAAAGCTAATTTTCAAAAAGTCTGAAAGGGATTTTGATAAAATTTTCCTGGGATGCTCATTTGATATTTGCCTACTATCAACTGCAAAAGATGACAAGATTTTGGCATAGAGATTTATGTGTTATTGCTTAATTTTGATGACAAGAAATAAGTTTGTGATAATAAGAAATTCCATCCCTCACAGAGGAAACTAAATTGTGCATTTTGTGGTAATTGCTCAGAAAGTACATCCCTTTCAATGATTCAGGAATTGTTGATTGTAGCTTTCCAAATGATTGGGAACATTGTGGTGAAAAAAGGATCTGATGCTCTAAGTCCATTGGCTAAAGGCATCTGGTATCTGGTGTTCCCTTCCCCCCTCTCCCCAGTGTACCACTCAAGGGTCAAGAGAAAAGATATCTTCCCTGCCATGTGTGCCTACCTTGCTCTCTCTGTATTTTTTTTCTTTTTTCTTTTCTTTCTTTCTTTCTTTTTTTTTTTTTTTTTTTGCCATTTTACTGAATGCAACACAGGACTGGTTGGTGATTCCAGTTTACAGTCTATACAAGAGAAATATTCTACAAAGTCTGTTTTATATTACCAATTTTCTCATCTTTTCTTTCTTATATCTACCCTTCACCCAGTCAAAGTGTAGCTCTCCTAAATGCAGTGCAATACCCTACTGCTTAAAACCTTCTAATGACAACACATTTAGACAAGTATAGATTCATTGCAAGGCACACAATTAGCTAGTTGCTACTTATCCACTTTGTAATCTAGAAATACCAGATTAATATAGTTCTCCATTGCATACCATAATGAATCATGCATACTATACTCTGTAGTGTTTCCTTGGCTTGCAGTCTTATAAATCTTGACCTTACTGACTCATACTTAAGACTTAGCCCCTGGATATCTCTTCCAGAGTGCTACCCATGATCTCTAAACTCTTCACACTGAGCCATGGACCTTCTTGTTGATCCCATAGCACCCTCTGCTGTCTTGCATTATAGGATATGTTATAGTGAGCTGTCAGTCTTTCCTTCTCAGGGGACCAGGATAGTGAACACCTTAAGATTCAGGACAAATATGCTGCACTTCCTACTCTGCCTCCATCTTCCAGGAGGAAAGGGATGAAAAGAAAATGATGGAGAAAAGCAGAGACAAAGATGAAAGAAATATCTATGGAGAAAACAGTTATTCTCATGTAACACTAGAGCAGAACTACTTGCTCAAAATAAAATAAGCTCTCCTCTCCCCAGGATGGTGACACACTCCTGTAATCCCAGTACTTTGGAGGCTAAAGCAAGAGAATTGCAGGTTCCAGGCCAACCTCAGCTGCTTAGCAAGGCACTTTGCAACCTAAGGAGACCCTGTTTCAAAATAAAAAATAAATAAAATATAGGGGTGGGGGGTAGCTCAGAGTTAGAATGCTTCTGGGTTCAATTCCCAGTACCACATACAAAAATAAATAAATAAATAAATAAATAAATAAATAAATAAATAAATAAATAAATCTAACTTCCTTACATGTAATTATTTGACTGTATCTCTGTTGCTTGCAATTTGAAAGAATAGGACAGCTTCCTGGCAAATGATAAATATCCTCTACTTCTATAACTTGCCCTGGTTCTTCCTTCCAATCCTTTTTCACACCTGGAATGCCTATTGCAATTCTCCATACCCATCCCATCTCTTTAAGCCTGAATAGAAGAGTTTTGTTTCTGTGAAGCTGTCTCTGATTACTATAGGAAGCAGTATTTTTATCATGTTTGAAACCCTAGAATACTGGCTCATTCTCAACATTCATAAATAGTTTAGGGCCTTCTTTCCTTCATGTTTATTTAATTTCAAAAAGTACTGACTATCTGATTAAACATATTGATAATTATCGTATGGCTAACTTACCAATACCCATGTTTGGTGTTGATAACAAATAAAATTAATGCTTAGTTGAATATTTTTCTCTTTTTCCAAATTTGCCTTTTAGTTAGAATATTTACAGATCTATAAAGAACCATTAGAAAAGTGAAAACATTTAAGTTTGATTAGATTTGAATATATTTGGACTCCTTTTATCCAACCATACGTTCTTATAAAAAATAAATTGATTATCAAGTATCTGAGAGTGGATAAAGGAGTTGTTTATAGGTCATGGAATGCTTACTTCCTCAGAAGTAATAGAATTTTGTTTTTTCAGATCTTGCACAACTCTTTATGTAACCATAGGCAAACAGATTTTCTCTTTGGATTCTAATTTCCTTCCTGTAAAGTGAAACACTACATGATAGAGAACTTTTTTCCAAACGTAAGTACTCAGTGTGCATAAACTCATAATTTATTGATTCAAGTGACAGTACAGAAGAATATTAGATGTTCAAATTATGAACCTAGAAGTCATTGAACACATGTAACAAACATGAGTCTCAGTCCACAACTCAAATGTACAAGAGATGTTTGGAGATTTTTTGTGTGTGTGATATGGGAGATTGAATTCAGGGGCATTCTACCTCAGAGCTACACTTCCAGCCCTTTTTATGTTTTGTTTTGAAACAGGGCCTTGCTAGGTTGCTGAGAATCTTGCTATGTTGCTGAGGCTGGCCTTGAACCTTCAGTCTTCCAGTCTCAGCCTCTCAAGTACTGGGATTACAGGCAGGTACCACCACATCCAGCAAAAAAAAATTTGTTTTGATTATGTATTTGTTTTTTATCATGTGCATAATTGAACAATTTCTATTTTGTACCTCATTTTATCTGGAGGCAGAACTTACTCTTAGTCAATATTGGGATTCTCTCTTCTCTTTCCTCAACATGAACTTAACTTCTGGGATTTGCAGTGTCAAATCAATGACAGCCAGGCAGGGGTCAAGTGCTCCCAAAACAGTTGTACACAGGGGTATTTTGTTGAGATGGCCAATGCTGCCACTTTGGTCCCCATAGATTACTCTTAGTCACCAGCCCTCAGTCATATCTTCCAGGCCTCTTCAGGCTCAGGACCTTTCCCTGTAAGTCATAATGGAACTCATTTCACTATTACCATGACATTTTAGATTTCATGAAACTCCATGAACTATTTGTAAAAGCACACACTATAAATTTCTCAGGTTTCTACCCCTTCTCTGAAGGAATCTCCCCAGAGAGTTACCTATTCCCTTACCCACAAATCTATCAACATCATTGTCTCTATCCCTATCAATATCATCATCCCTTCTTTTAAATGCGTGAATTCTCCTTGCTCTTATCTAAAATGAATCCCCTCACATTTACAAAACTTTTTCCTTTGTATCCACACAAGAATATCATTTTTGCTTCTCTACTCTTCTGAGCCATTTATGTTTTCTTTCTTTCTCATCAACATGCAAACATGCTTTAATATCTTCCATTTGCATACACACAGAAAGATTCCCTGATTCTAACATACCCAGCAAGCATTCTATTTCTCGAATCCTTTTACGGATATAACTCAAAAGATGTATCTTCATTTCCTTTCTCCCTTTCTCTCCTCCTATTTTCTCTGTAATTTCTCTCAACCAGGACTTTCCCATGACACTCATTGGTAGCAGCTCTTTCTGAAGTCACCATTGATTTCCATTTCAGCAAATCCAGTGGCCAACTTTCATTTCTCCATCTAGTTAGACTTCTCACCAGCATTAAAATGCTGAAATACTTTCTTTAATATTTTCCAAGATATCACCACCTCCTTCATTTCCTGTTCTCTCATGGACTATTATTTAAAAAATGTATTTTAAATAAAATGTACATATGGGAAAATCATACACACACACACACACACACACACACACACACACACACACAAATGTATGGTTTAGTGAAGTACACTGAGATAAAAGCCTTGTTAAACAGGTAGAGAAACAGAATTTCTCAGAGACCATCAAGTCCCATTACATGATCCCAAGCCCTGTTTCTTGCTTTATCTAAACGTAACCACTACTTTGGTTTATATATTACTTCCTCATCCAAGTTTTATCATCCAAGTGATATCCAAGGGTGAATCCTTTAGATATTGCTGGCTTGGCCTGAGTCATTTTATAATTGACATGTTTTCTAACATCTTTGAATCTCAGGATTTCTATTCAATTCCTTTCTTTTCATCATAATTATTGTGTTGATGTTTCCTGGCCCATTCCTTCCACTTTTCCCAATTTCCTAAAACCACTGTCATTGACCTACTTGATCAGATTTTTTTTAAATTCTTGATTCCTATATTTTTTATAATTCACATCAAATCGGCATGTTCTGTTTTCCTAACTTTCAAAATATGACCCAAGTCTAACTACTTATCCTCTCTTCTCTCTTCTCCTCCTAGTCTAAGCCACCATTAACTTTCACCTAAATGATTATAGACCATTACCAACATGTTTACTGGCCTGAACATTTTTTTTCAACTGCTACAATCTGCTTCCAGAACAATATCTTGAATAATCTGGTTTTTTTTTTTTTTCTATTTCTGTTTTTCAAGTTTTGAAACAGTAAAAAGCTTACAAAACTAATTTATCTTAACTAAGTACAGCATAACTTCCAAATGAAGAAATCAGAGTTGAGAATATGACTCAGTGGGAGAGCTCTAGCCTACCATGGGCAAGGCCCTGGGTATGATACCCAGCAGCGCTCACACACACACACACACACACACACACACACACACACACAATTAATATGAATTCATTACAAATATTTAATCCTAAAAATTCATTCAAGTTCTGCCAGTTGTCTCAGGGTATTTATTTTTCAATAAAAAACAAGCTCAGAATCATTTATTGCTCTTAGTTGTCATATCTCTTAGTGCTCTCTGTCATAATTATTTCTGAATCTTTTCTTAGCTTTCACACCTCTGATATTTTTGAAGACTGCCTACCACTGACTTTTATTTTTTTAATTAACAAACATTATTTTTCAGGGCAATCATAAGTTCACAGCAAAACTGACTTAGCAAAAAGTAGAGGTAATCCCCAGGAACTCCCTGCCCTCACACATGCACAGCCTCCCCTTTCATCAACAGTTCCAATCAGTGTGGTATGAAATCATAATCACCCCAAACTCACAGAGTAAAGTAGAGTTCACTCTTAGTGTTGTATATTACATTGATTTTGACAAATGTGTAATAACATGCACCAAACATTGTAGTAACAAACAGAATAGTTTTATTGCCCTAAAAATCTCTGTGCTCTGCTTATTCATCTTTTCCTGCCTCCAAACACCAGGAGTCAGTGATCTTATTGCCTGTCTCCACAGTTTTGTCTTTCAAAATGTCATACAGTTGGAATTACACAGTGGGCAGCCTTTTCAGATAGGCTTCTTTCACCTAGTACTATGCACTTAAGTCTCCTCCATGTCTTTTCTTGACTTGATAGTTCATTCCCTTGTAGCCCTGAATAATATCACATTGTCTGCACATACCATAGTTTTATTTATGCCTTTACCTACTGAAGAACATCTTGGTTACTTTGAGACTTTGGAAATTATGAATAGAGCTGCATCTTATCTGATTCCATTTTCTCTCCATTTTTACAATATCGATTATGATTCTTTAAAAAGAAATCTTAGGTGGTTGTCCTAGAGTTTGCAATGTGTATTTACAACTAATGCAAGTCCATTTTCTTTTTTCTTTTTGGTACTGGGGATTGAAACCAGGGGCATTCTACCTCCAAGATACACTTCCAGCCCTTTTATTTTTATGTTTATTTTTTTTTAATTTTTATTCATACATTGTAAGCATACATCTTTGTTAGGTACAAATTGATAACGATATATGTGCTCACAATTCTCATTTGACCCCTTCCCCAAATTCCCACCCCGCTCTCTCGCCCTCCCTCCCTCTCAAGTTCAGTTTAGTAAGTGACCTTGATATACATTAGTGTGCCCCCCGCCCCGTCCAACCCCTTCGGTTAAATCAACTTCTTTGCTTTTGAGCATCTCTCTCCTTTTTCATCTGGAGACCCTCCCATACCCCATCTTCTCCCTAGCATCCGCATATTAAGGAGAACATATGCTTCTTTACTCTGTGATTGGCTAATCTCACTTAACATAATGTTTTCCAATTGCCTCCATTTCCTTTTTGTGTTTATTTTGAAACAGGGTCTCACTAGGTTGGTGAGAGTCTCACTATTTGCTGAGACTGTCCTCAACTTTGGTTCCTCCTATATCATCCTCCCAAGTATTGGGATTACAGGTGTGTACCACCATGCTAGGCTGCCAAATCCACTTTCAAATAACACTAGAGAGCTTCACAGTACCTTATAATAACAAAATATTCCCAATAGTATATAGTCAAAAAGTACTTGTTGAATGAGCATACACTTGAATGATTTTACTTGTTCTAGGAGTTTGGATGTAACTTCAGTTCAAAACAAAGGTGCATATACCATATTTACTAAAAGTGAGCCATTTAAAAACATTATAGTGCTTGCTTCAGAAGCACATATACTAAAATTGGAATGATACAGAGAAGATTAGCACGGCCCCTGTGCAAGGATGACATGCAAACTTGTGAAGCATTCTATATTTTTCATTAGAAATCAGTGTGGAGATTCCTCAGAAAATTGGGAATGAAGCCACCATAAAGATCCAGCTATACCATTCCTAGATATCTTTCCAAAAGGACTGAAATCAAAATATTATGGTGATACATTCATATCCATGTTTATAGCAGCACAATTCACAATAGCCAAATTATGGAACCAACCTAAGTTGGTTCCAAAATTACGGGACATTCACACAATGGAATTAGACCCAGCCATAAAGAAGAATAAAATTATGTCATTTGTATGAAACTGGATGGACCTGGAGAACATTATGTTAAGTGAAATTAGCCAATCACAGAAAGTGAAGAGTCATATGCAGAAACTAGGGAGTAAGGGGGACATAAGAGGGATTTTATTTTTTATTTATTTTTATTGGTGCATTGCAATCATATATCTTTGTGAGGCACAAGCTGGTACCCCAGTACAGCAAGGGAGGTGGTCCAGGGGAGGGTGGTTGGAGGGGGAGAATTAATGAAGGAGGCAATTCCATTAGTGTTATGTACATATGTGAGAATACTAATGCCAATCTCAGTATCAAGTATAGGGAAGGGGAGGGAGTGAGGACAGAGTTAGGGCAAAGCTCACCGAGTGCTATGTGAATGTATGTCACTAGCACTCTGAACTACATCGTGTGAGACAATGAACCAACAAAAGTATATTTAAAAAGTAGAAAAGAAAAAATAAAAATATTGTAAATTCTTGGTATGATTTTCATACTACAAGCACAACTTAATACAGTGCTGTAAAAATAGTGCTAAGAAAAGACCAAGAGTTTAAAATCTGGTGTGTGTGTGGGTGTGGGTGTGTTACTGGAGATTAAACTCAGGGGCATTCTACCTCCAAGCTACACCCTATTCCTTTTTATTTATTTGTTTTGTTTTGTCTTGAAATAGGATCTCCCTAGATTGCTCAGACTGGCCTCTAACTTGCAATCCTTCTGCTTCAGCCTACTAAGCACTGGAATTACAGGAATGCACTACTATAGCTGGCTAAAATGTGAGGTTTAACAGAGGATTCTGATTTCAGAAAGAGACTCCTATATTCTATATTCTTGACCTGATCCTCTCACATTTAAAAACACCTCAGGAAAAGCACATACTTTAATAAGTTGTTTCTACCCTAGGTCCCACTACTAACATATTTAAATCTTATCTGTGATACTTGTTGTATTGTTCATCAGAAATTCCTTCAGTAATATTTATTATTATCTCTTGATTGTGCTCCAACTTCAGTAGGTTTTAGATATAGACCTGGATCACTTAGAAAGTAGGAAGAATGAATATATAATTTATTTGAAAGTCTCCTGTATAATTTTTTCCTCTTTGACTCTACTTCATTTATAACTTTTGGTGTGGTCTTAGGTTGACATGGCCAGAGTCTTAGATTATCCACATAAAACAAACATAGATTTTAGTGAAGCTGAGACCTGGAAGAAATGACTTTCCCTAAAGTCATTGCCTTTTGCTTCTTTGAGAATTGTTCTTACTTCCCGAGGCACAGGCAGTTCAGTGCATGGTACTTCTCCTTAGTTTCTTGCATATCTGAATATCCTATAGAATTCTTATGGAAATAGACTTGGTAGGTTTATTATAATAAGAATATACTCCTAAAAAGATGCTGGTCTTGAGTTGGTCAACTATACTACCTGGTCTTGAGTTGGTCAACTATACTAGCAAGATGCTAGTCTCACTTAGGTTTCACTAAGTTGATGAGGCTGGTTTTGAACCTGTGATCTTTCTGACTCAGCCTCCTAAGCACTGAGATTACAGACAAACGCCACCATGTTGGGCTCTAAGGCCAAACATTTGAACTTGCTATATTAATTTACGTTTCCACCAATAGTGTATAAGAGTTTCTTTACCCACACATCCTTACCTGCATTTGTTTATTTGTTTTTTCTTTGTCTTTTTTATGATAGCCATTCTAATGGGGGTGAGATGATATCTCACTGTCGTTTTGATTTGTATTTCTCTAATAATTAGTAAAATTGAACATTTTTATGTACTTGTTGGCAATTTGTATGTCTTTTTTGAGAAATACCTGTTTATTTCGTTAGCCCATTTTTTACTGGGTTGTTTGTGTTTTTGGTGTTCACCTTTTTGATGTCCTTTATACCCCGGATATCAATCATTTACAGGATGAACAGTTAGCAAATAATTTCCCGCATTCTGTAACCTGCGTTTTAATCCAGTTGATTGTCCCTCTTGTTGTTCAGAAGCTTCTTAGTTTGGTAAAATCACATCTGTCTGTTTTTACTTACATTGTCTGTATATTTGGGATCTGATCTAACAAATCACCGCCTAAGTCATTGTCATGGAGTGTTTCCCCCATATTATCTTATAATCTCACTGTTTCAAAGTTAACATTTGGTCTTTGGCCTATTTGTGACTTGACTTTTATGCACGGTGGAAGGAAGGGATCTAGTTTCATTCTTCTGGACATGCATATCTAATTTTGCCAGCACCATTTATTGAAGAGACTGAAAGCCAATTGACTTCTCAGTGCCCATAAAGTTTTTGGCTTTTTAGTCACGAGAAACCTAGAGAATATTATGGTGAGGTCAGCCAGTTTCAGAAAGTCAAGGGTTGAATGTTTTCTCTCTCTTATGTGGAAGCTAAAGAGGAACTAGGACGTAAAGGGGGCTTTAGATAGTCAAGGAAAGAGACCAGTAGAATAGTGGAAGGGGAAAAGAGTGGGAGATGGGGAGGGTAAAAGGAACTGATGAAAGAAAATAGTTAATATAGTGTTATGTCTAGATACAAGGTATCTGCATTGATATTACTTATATTAGTGAAGCTTAGTATTAGTAAGATCTGGACAATCTTAATAATATATACATGGAGGGGCGGAATCCGAAAGGAAGCACAGCAAGTTCTGTGTTCATGTAAGTCTGTATCACTTTGAAACTCAGTATGATGTATAATTACAATGCACCAATAAAAGTATTTAAAAGAGAGAGGGGAGGGGGGTCTGAGGGTAAAGTAGGAAAAGAAGTGAAGGCTGAACTAAGGACCAGCATTTCCATTACCATTATGTAGTGGGAAATTTTTGTGGTTTGCAAGAAATGCCTGGTCTGGCAGAGATTTGTCATCTTGGTTAGTTTTGCATACGCAATCCATTTGGCACAAAAGTAATCATTTATGTGGATTCTACTCTTCTACTCGTGAGTGTTATTCTTTAATTTTTTACAGGAATCTCCTGTGCTCTTTCATTTAGTCTGCATTGTTTAGTTGGTCAAGGTTGTCTTTTCTTTCCCCAAGTATTCAAAATGTTCTTTGCTTTGTGGACATGCCCAGCTCCTCTCTGGGTTCTCAGACATTTTATTCATTTATCTTTGCAGGAAAATTTCAGGTTATCTCTGGGTGAGGATGGATGAGGTATAAAGAATCCAGAAAAATTCTCATGCTAAGGTGATAGAATTCAAACTGGTAGAATTCCAAGTGTGTGCCAGTAAGTGGGGAAGACTTTTTCCACAGTTGCAATTCACTTTTTATATGCACAAATATTTGAATTACAGGTGGCACTTTCAGAATTCACAGCCAAAAAACTGATCTCTCAAGTTTCCAGCAGGCAGACCTCACTGCATTTAATGGTTTAAGAGCACATGCAAAACTAATACTAGATGCAAAACTAATATTCAGCTTACCAAAAATTGGAGACAAACATATCTCAGAGATAATAAGTACAAAATGATGTTGGACAGACTTGAGTAAATATATCAGCTCATCACTAACGAGCTCATTGACAATAAGCAACATTTACTCAGGCACTATAACATTAACTTAGACCTTATTTTTCTCTTCTATAAAATGAAAACTTCTATGACTAAGCCCCCAAATCCCTGTATTATTATTGAATGCTAACATATTTTGTGCCACTGATTGAAAAGAAAACAAAGAACCGAGCATGATGGTACATGCTTATAATCCTAGTACTTAGGAGACTGAGAAAGGATGGCAAGTATGTGGCCAGCCTCAGTTATTTAGTGAGGTCCTCTACAAAATAAAAAAATAGGGCTTGGAGTATAGCTTGGAGGTAGAATGACATAGGTTCAATCCCCAGTACAGGGAAAAAGAAAGAAAGAAGAAAGAAGACAAAGTTTAATAAGAATGCAAGGTGTTTGTTTGCTTAATTTAGGATAAACAAAGTTTCATCTACTATTAAAACAAGAGTGAGAATTTCTTGAGTATTTGATCATAGGGGCTAAAGCTTACAATGCACTAGTCACTAGTCATGTGTAGCTAAATTCAAGTAATTAGAATAAAATGTGAATATCACAGTAAGCACATTTCAAGTACTCAATAGTTATGTATTGTAGGAGCTACATATTGGGCAGCACATTTCCCTTATTTGGAATCCAGGTCTTTCTCAGTTTCAAGCATCAACTGCCACCATCAACAGTATGATCAATATCAATGCCAATCCTATTCCTATTATTCAGTCTACAACCAAATCCTCAGACAGGGAAATCTGAATCTGAGACAGGGGACGGACTAAAGCCAAAAGCTAAATTACAGGCACTCCTATCAAAGGCACAGCCCCTTATTTGAGGCTGAAACAAAATATCAGAGACCCACCAGAGGCTAATCCGGACTTCCGAAGTTAACAGGCAGAAAATTGGAAAGTACAGACATTGTTTTCTAAAATCTGTCAACAAGAACCACTTTCCTTTCTCTCTTTCATGTCTCCACTTTTCGAGGATTAGTTTAAGATTACAAGAGGCAGCTTTAATTAAAACTAGGTTGAGTAGCTTAGTGCACTGGCAATTGGGCAGAGCACGAGTGCTTAATAAAGTCCATTATTCCTGAAACTTTCTTACAATTCTATGACTTGATACTGCTCTATGTCTAAACCCTACTTTTATTTTCTTGTATTTTCTATTGAATGTATGTATTTATAAATATATTTTATGGATCCTCCCTATAACCACAGCCAATCATTTGAGTGGTAGTATTAAGAAGTCTATTTAAAATGTTTCATATATATGTAAACCTTGATAAGGTATTGCTATTGACAAAAGTCAATAATATTGTAGGAGGTTTAGTGTCTAATCAAGAAAAGACAAATTGCAATCACAAATTCACATAATTTTAGAGAAATACTAGGAGAAGAGTGTGCTTCTGAAAGGGTGGTTGTTATTTATAAAAGAAAGAAAAGTTCACACTGTTTCACCCAAAAGCAATCTATTTTGTGAAGATGAGAAATGTAGCTGCATTAAGAGGCAAGACACAGGGGTTCACCTAAGGATTTAATTTGTAATGATATACCATGAATGTGGTATTTAAATACTAAAGCTCCAGCAGCTTAAAATAAATATTTGAAGAATAGACAAGGTTAAATCTGTTATCAGAAATAAGTTAGACATACAAAAATTGGCGATTCTTTCTTTTTCTCTCATGTATGTATTTCCTTATTCTCCCTGTGTAAAATAATCAAACCTGCCAATTGTTGGTCCCAAGTAAGGAATTGTGCTAGACTCTGCAATATTCCTGTTATCAAAGAGCTTGTAACATTGTTGATTGAGAAGAGAGAGAAAACAAACACATTTTGAAATGAATGACAAGACCAGTTTTACCAAGTTCAAACAGTACTGTCTACATCACTAGGCAGGTCCTTCTCATTCACTGCTCCAGGAATCATTCACATGTGGATATCCATTGAGGGATTAACCCTGATCATTACAGAAGAGCTCACTTTTAATGAAATTTAATTTTCATTTAAATTTATTTTACATATCTGTTTATGTGGAAATAAAGACTATATACTGTAAGATGTTCAGATATTAAATATTCAGTTTTGTGAGTTTTGCAATTATATACACTCATGAAACGACCACCAAAATTTCTCAATATTTTCACCTCCTCAGAAATGTGTCTGATGGCCCTCTCTTTTTTCAATATTGATATTTTTTGTACTTTTCAAGTTAATATTGAGAAAATGATTTTATGTATTGTTTTTATAAGTTACAGAATGAATAACATAATTGGCGTTATTGAATGGTTTTATCTCTGTGGCAAAAATACCATATTGTAATATTTTGGACATCTTGATATTGAAAAATTTTGTTACTTGAGTTGGCCTACTTCTAGCAAGCTTATAAATCTAAAATATTACTCATTTTAAGTTTCGTGTTTCAATTTTTAGTACTCAACCCATTTTTTCTCTTCTTATAATTTTTTAAGTATTATTCTTAATGATTGTGTATATTTATGGAATACACTGTGATATTTTGAGCTATGTGTTCATTATAGAAAGATTCAGTCAAGCTAATTAACATATATATATCACCTCACCAGCTTATTTTATTTTAGGGAGGAAAACATTAAAAATCAATTTTTCTTAGCAATATTGAAATATGGCCCTTTCTAACTCATCTCTTTTCTTGCATCCTACTCTAGAGGCATCTATTTTCTGATTTCTATCACCATAAATTAGTTTTCTGCATGTCCTTGGACTTTATGTAAATAGAATCATAGAGTGCAACCTCATTCAATTCTGGCCTCTTTAGATCAACAAACATTCCTCAGTGTTTCATATACGAGTATGTGGTTCTTTTCTAACGGTGAGTAGCAATGCTACTATTAGTTTATTGGTGATTTGTCCAGAGAAAGCCCATATATTTAAATCTAACTCTTGATTTGTTTTCTCCTGCTACATTACAAAAACCATGAACACAGCAACTGAAAAGAGCACCTTTTTATTACCCCATGGTTCTCTAGAGGGGAACCCAGCTTCAGCTTGGGTGGGCTTAACTGAGCTGAGTGAGTCCTCTGCTCAGGGTCTCATTGTCCAAAATCAAGTGGTTATCCTGCTGAGCTTTCATGTGAGGGCTCAGAAAAAACCCATCACCCACTCAGGATACTGGAAGAATTCAGCTCCTGTGACTGTAGGTCTGAGGTCCGCACATCCTGGCTAGAGGAAGGTACCTGGGGAGGGGGAGGTCTTAGCTTCCAGACACCACCCTGCATTCTTCATCATTTGAATCCCTCCAGCTTCAAGCACCACAGATGCACCCAGGCCTTCCTGAGTTTGGAATCCAGCTCCCTTTTGACCATCTCCTTCATCTCCAGCTGGGAAAGGTTTTCTGATTTAAGTTTGCCTGTGCTTGGATTGGGCCCACCTGGGTAATCTTCTCTTCAAAGTCAACACGGACATCTAAGGTAACAAAATTACAGGAGCGAGACCTCATCATTTGTGCAGGTTCTGGGGGTTAAAGAGTATGAAGCTTTGGGAGCCTTTCCTAGATATACTGTCAACCATGTTATTTGATATTATCTTGTCAATTAATTTATTTCAATGTTTGGAAAATGGCTGGAGGATAAGCAAGAGGTAGCAGGGTTGCCTGTGCAGAGCAGAGCAGAGAACACCCATCATGGTTTGGGCTAAACTAAGATTCTAGACACAAAAGGAACCCATGAAACACCCGGGGTGTTTGTCCATGTATAAAATAATATTCAGAAGGATTTATAATTCCATAGGAGACTTTCAGAACTCTTAATTATAAAGTGATAAGAATACAGAAAACAAGCCGGGCGTGGTGGCGCACGCTTGTAATCCCAGCATTCGGGAGGCTGAGACCAGAGGATCCGGGTTCGCGGCCAGCCTCAGCTACCTAGTGAGGCACTCCGCAACTTAGTGAGACTCGGTTTCAAAAATAAAGAATAAAAAATGGGGCTGGGGGTGTAGCTCGGAGGTAGAATGCCCATGAGTTCAACCCCCAGTACCGCAAAAAAAAAAAAAAAAGAATACAGAAAACAAAGCAAACCAAAAAATGAAGAATACCTGTTAGAACAAACTCTGTAGTCAGAGTACAGTATGGCTGAACAATGGACCACATTAGCATAGTCATAGTTAAGTAGAAATTGTATATAGATTTCACCAAAATTAAGCTCTGTTTTTACTGGAAAATGGAGACAAGGAAAAGGGCATTATACCTACAAAACTACTAAAATCTAGTCATCCATAATATGAAATAAACAGAAATTGTCTAACAAAAATGTATAACTTACATATACAAACATAAATAGTAAATCAAAAGAACTTAAACAGTTGATGATAAGATAGGATAAAAGGTTTCTCCTTTTTCATTAGTAAATTGTAGTATTTAAAACTTGAAGCAGGACAGGTGCATTGCCTTGTTAAAAATTCAAATTATTAAAAGGAAGAAATTAAATGTATTAAAATATTCTATATTCTAATCAATATTAATTATTAAAAAGGAAGAAATTAAATGTATTGATATATCCTATATCTAATTAATATAATTAACTGCATTATATATAAATATATTAATAATATTTAATATAAAATATTAACATATTCTATATTTTAACAGTTAGCCAAATATATCTAACTAACAATCTAAACAAGGAGACTCGATTTTAAGGAATTGCATTAATTTTGGCAATTTTATCTCACTAATTTTTCTGCTGTTATTAATAATTAAAATCATTTTTAAAAGCTTCAGCAGAAGTACTTTTTTCATTTCAATTCTTTGCAATCATGCCAGCCTGTAGGCATGAGAAAGGAGGAGGTGAGTTTAATGGTTGCTCTGAAATTGTGAAATAAACAGGAGACCGTAGGATCTGGGTTCGCGGCCAGCCTCAGCTACCTAGTGAGGCATTCTGCAAATGAGTGAGACCCGGTTTCAAAATAAAGAATAAAAAAAATAGGCTGGGGGTATAGCTCGGAGGTAGAATGCCTCTAAGTTCCATCCCCAGTACCACCACCAACAAAAAATAAACAACAGGCTACAAAGGTGGCTGCTACTGTAATGTGGAACCATTACCAAAACTTTAGAAACAAAAGGAAAAAGTATTTGGGGGGCTTAGTACTTAAGGTAAGATGCTTCAAGAATTACATACACTCTGAGCACTAAATGCCTGACTTCAACCATCTCCAGTACAGTTCAATAAATAGTAATAAATGCAGAGCTCTTTAAATTGGAGATCATGAAGGCCGCACAGGACTTGTTGAGAGTGAGTACACCCACACTTGATAAAGAGAATGACATACAAGGCCTGCTTATTCCTGTATATATTCCATGAATGAGAACCAATTCACAATATGGGAAGTATCTGCCTCCAATTTCTCCTTTCTGTGTAGCTGATGACAGCTCTCAACACTTTCTGCTGAGGGAAAAAAGTCTGCTCACATTTGGATTCTCTTTGTCACGTGCTAGGCAGTGCTGAATGCTCCCATCTGCTTCGGTATGTTTGCGACTTGCTTCATAGCCCCAATACTGATCAAAGACAGTCTCTAACCAGAGCTCACTCACCTTGGGAATGACTGTCTGGTGTTATGGATCCCTGCTTCTCTAATCTTAGCATTTTATGAAGCATTCTTAAAACTTTCTTTGTTCTTTAGACCATTTTGTGCAGATTACAGTATTTCTTAAATATCACCATTAAACATCCCCTAAGGCAGCACTGTTTAATCTTTTCTTCATGATACCGTATACTATAGCAACATAAATTTTCTTAACATGCATAGATGTGGTTTGTCCCCTAAACGTCCACATATAGAAGGCTTGGTCCTTGGCATCGTAGTGCTGAAGCTATGGGGCCTTTAAGAGGTGGAGCTTAGTGGGAGGTCATTGAAGGCTCTGTGCTTGGTAGGCATTAAGGTCATTCTCTTGTGAACCCTTGGCACTACTTAGAGAGTTATTGTAAGCCTAAATCTGGCGCTTCCTGTTTGATATATGATCACCAGCTCCCACATAAAATTTCTCCACTGCCATTGGACATGATAAGATGGAGTCCAGAAGCCCTTTACCAGAACTGAGCCAAAAAAACAAACAAACAAAAAAGAAAAGAAAAGTATCAAAGCTCATATAAAATGAGTCAAAATTTAAGAAAGAGGGGAAAAAGAAGCTGATTGTATTGCCTAACCTCTGACTTTATAGCAGTGCTGAAAAGTGCTCAGTAGAATCCGAAACTAGACCTCATGTACAAGATGTTAACTTCAAGCATCACATGCACACACCTCACACATCACTTCTTCATCTCAAATCAATACAAGCAACTTAGACTAGTAGGAGTAAAATCTCCCAAACTTCAGCTCAGTTTGTATCAAAGGTCTTAAACATTCTTAGTGTGTGAAAGCTGAGAAGAGGTCTTTCTAAGGCCTGGGTCCTTAAAAGGGCCATGTAGGAGTGCTGGTGACTTCTATGTAACTGTGTCATCCCCTGTGGGAGCCATGGGAGGACAGAAGTCCTGGACAGGGTGAGAGAGAATCCAGATCTAGGGAGATGAGAGAGAAAAATAGAAATCAAAGGCAGAACACAGGTTCTTCTTGGGGAAGGCCTATGCAGGTGCATTATATAGTTAAAAAGGAAGTAATCCCCATCCAGGAAGAGCCCATGGTAAGGGATAGGAAGGGACTCTGGACATACATGTGTATAGTGCATGTGATTTCATTTACAGGAATTTCTAGAACAGACGAAGCTAATATAAGGAGTATTTGGCTTCCGTAGAACTATTCTCTTCTGGAATTTAAGTAAGAAGTTAAGATTTTGTAAGTAGGTTAACAGCAATATCCTTCTTTACCTTGCAGCAAAGAAGAAATATAAAGCCGTAACAGGAACAATATTTCTTCTGCTAACTTACCTAAGACAAATTGGTCATGCACAATTTTTAGGATATTTTGGTAACTGTAGGTACCCTCCAATAATTAAAAGCAATAAAAGTCTAGAAATATCTTCCGCACAATTCCCCTAAAAGATCTAAATTCTGTTTCTTTTTGTTTGAAGACATTTGTTGATTCTATGGCCTGTTCTGCTAGCTCAGCGATATCTCAGCTTTCTGTAATTTTGGGGTGCTTTGACTATCCTTTAGAAAGATTCACTTGAGGCAATGGTGAGAATATTTGAGCACTGAGATTCAGATGTCCTGTCTCATGCAAGGATGCTCTCTCTGAGTCAATCAATGGCTGACCACAGGACCTTTTCACTTGGGATCATTTTGGGTGGGGTTATGGTACTTCTTATATATCACCATCAGATCTTCTCTTCCATGATATATTATACTCTAGTAGGAATTTTCTTGACATACATAGATGTGATTTGCCCCCCATATCAAACAGTCATGTATTGGAGGTTTGGTTTTCAGCATGATGTTGTTGAAGCTGTGGGACCTTTAAGAGCTGGAGCTCACTGAGAGGTCATTGGAGGTCATGTCCTCAGAAGGCATTAAGGTTGTTCTCATGTGACCCCCATTGGCAATACTTGGCAGAGGGTTGTAAACGCCTGGGCTTGGGGCTTCCTGTTCTATATATGGTCACTGGCTCCCACATAGCCTCTGTCCACTGACACTGGACACGATGAGATGGAGGCCAGAGGCTTCTCAGATTCTAGAAGTGGGTGCCATGGTAAATGGTCTACACTCCACAGCTTGTGCTGGTTTCATGCCTTGTTCACACAGGGGCAGGAGCATTTATTTGTGTTCTTTTCTTTCCAAGTCAGAATCTGTTTACTTTATTGCAATTATTGATGTATTTGTCCTGTTAGCTCTGTGTTGATAGCAAGGAAAGGGCCTGAATTATCTTATTTCTCCATTTGAAAGACATAAACCCTCCTTTGTATAATCCAAATAAAACTATTTGGTGTGACATATATACTATAGGCCCAAAGGTAAAGATGTACACGAAATGCAACATAACTGAAATTTGGAAAGCTATCTACCAGTGAATATTCTTTAGAAAGGGAGAAAACCTTTGGCTTCTCTGATGCAGTGAAAATCACATATTTTCCCTTAGTAGAATAAGAATTGGAAATAGCTCCTGGTCCACCTTGCTATACTATGTTGTCTGAATTACTAAAATAGCATCATCCTAAGGGGCCTTCCTGTGTCGACTCTGGTTTCTCTCCAAACTTTTGTTTCTACCCTGTCACTAGAAGATGGTTTTAAAATTCATATCTGATCATCTTGTCCACATATGTGTGCATGCATCTACATATATTGCTCAAAACACATCATCAGTGGTTTCCCACAGCTCTGAGGATAACAAACAATACAAACAACATCTTTTTTTTTTTTTTTTTTACTTCTTGTCTTGGGGATTGAATCAAGCCAGAGCCTTGTGCTCGCTAGGCAAACATTCTGCTGCTGAGTCACATTCCCAGCACCCATGTATAGCTTTATTTGTTCATTATTCTGTCTGTGAGATTATCCATGAACAAGCAACATCTTTATCATAGCCTTCAAAGCGTTGAAAAATCTAATCTCTAGACTAGGGTTTTTGAACCTCAGTCATAAGGACCTATTAATATTTCTGCAACTGTGCCATGTTTCCTCCTTATATAGAAATTCCTCATATGTTCCTGCCTGTCCTGGAAGGGGTTTCTCTCCCACTCTTTCTCTAATTAATTTCTAGTCCTCCTTCATCTATCAAACCATTAGACCTTTTTTATCATTTTTAAGTTAAATTTATTTTTAAAGAAACATCATGAGATTAGCAGAAATGGAAAACCCATATTGCTCATCATGAACTATAAGTACAAATACCTGACCATTACAGTAAATGAGTTCATCTGAGAGCCACCTGAAACTATGTCCTGTGGCTACCATGGTACCATTGATCACAAGTGAGGAGGCTTAGCTTCCTGGGAGTCCGATGTTTTCAGGAGAGTTCTTGAGCCTTCTTGGGGATCACTGCTGTGAATAATGAGCTGGCTGGCATCTCTCTAAAGACTCCTGATAGCCCTCTGACCTGATCAGATGATAACTCTTTGCTTTGTTCTGGTGACCATCCCCATTGTGGGAGAAACTGGCTCCAGAAGGAAGGGAGAGAGATGCAGGGCAGCAGACTCCAGAATTACTTTCTGGTGACTTCAAGAAGCTAATAAGATTCAGGGTTCTTGAAATGATGTTTTGAAATGACTTAGAGTGCATATTTGGGGCCTTTCTACCATCACAATATTTTGAAAAATATCTCTCCCACTAATGGTTCGTCCTTTCTAGCTACATTTTAGGGAACATATCTTCTGAACCACCTCATAACTATATCATATGCCCCTACAGAAAGATCTCCTAATACCATCTATTTATACTTTGCTATACTTACTATAGCTAAAATTATTTGTGTAATTTTTATTAATATTTTCATCCTCTAAGAGGTTACCATCTTCTGAGAATAGGAAAAGGCTAATTAAGTACATATCAGAGTGCTCAGTACATTACTTTTCAAACAAATATGAATAAATAAAATTATATACCATAAACATAAAAGTAAATGAACAATAATCAATGGAAAATGAGTTTCTAAGTGAATGAAGGAATGCTATTTTCAAGTCATTTGGTCTTGAGGAGATTAAAAATCTCTAGATTCTGCCTGAGGGAGGGAACACCTCTTGGTGTTGAGAGATGTAAGTCTGTATTCCCAGCACACTTGTGATGACGGAGAACCGAAGTTACTGGAGAATAGGTTAGTGGAGAGGTAGCAGAAATGAAGGCGCCCACACTGAGCAGGGTGACTGGCAGGAACACCAAGGCACAAGCAACAGCACCACAGTGGTGTCTCTACCACGGGGAAAAGGTGCCTGATGATCAAATCATGTGTTTAGAAATTCATGCTGGTCAGGAAGAGGAGGCCCTTCCCTGAGCTGATGGATCTCCGGGGTTCTAGAATTCCAGGATTTACATTAGCAGATACTTAGCCAAAGATACAGACTTTGCTTCATCACTAGTTTGACTGTTGTGTGCACAGTTATATTAATCAGTTTTAGGTACTGAGTTGCACTTCACAGTAGGAATTTCCAAATGCAGGTCAAGAAGAAGAGTACAAGTAAATAGAGCAGAGAGAAGAAAAAAGTGGACAAGCCTCTGAGCTCTTTGATTTAAATTAAGTAGTTGCATTTTTATATCTTGAGCTTTTATATTTTGATGTGTATCACTTTTGATAGAATGTTGGCTTCATGGGAGCAGAAATTTGGGCCTGTTTTATTCAATGCTCTTTCTCCAGCATGTAAAACCCTGCCTACTGCAATCAGGTATTCAGTAAACTTTTATTGAACAAATAATCAAGGTAGTATTTAAGGAAATATTTCACTATTTCTTTCTTTCTTTCTTCTTCTTTTTTTTTTTTTTTGTGTGTGTGTGTGTGTGTGTGTGTGTGTGTGTGTGTGTGTATGTGTGTGATACTAAGAATGGAACCCAGGGGCATTCTAACTCCAAGCTATACCCCCAGCCCTATTTTTTTAATTCTTTTTTATTTCGAAACAGGGTCTCACTAAGTTGCAGAGTGCCTCACTAAGTAGCTGAGGCTGGCCTCGAACCCCAATCCATTGGTCTCAGCCTCCCAAATGCTGGGATTACAAGCGTGCGCCACCATGCCCAGCTCACTATTTCTTAAAAATGTTTTTAATGAAAATGTTTTCCAGAGAATATAGGTTATAATTTTTAAGCATTGGTCTCCAAGTAGAATTGCATCCATTCTTCTCACCCATCAATTTTTAAGGACTCATATATAGTCACTGTTAATCCAGTAGAGCAGTACACATAAACAAAATGTATCTACGTTTGTAATGTTTAGAATGCCAATGTCCTTTGCTTTTAGTTTCATCTTCCAAAGAAGGTCATCTATTCCTGTAAAATCTAAGTTACTGCCTTCATGCTAGACTCAATTTTTGAAGATGAACTTTAACATTTCCTACTAATTTGTAAAGTTAGAAAACTTGTTTTTTTTTCTGATATAGATTTGAATACCTACTTAAAATAATTTCATCTGAACATTGAATCTGAATATTACATGCTAGTGTAATATTCTATGTACACTAGCATGAGTAGAGAGGGGATGGAGAAGGATTCTACTTAATTAAAAAATATATGAAATAGATATTCTATTTCACCATCAGCACAATTACATTACATATAGAGAATGCTACTAGATCTATCAGATATTGCCATCAAAGCCAAAGAAAAGTTCAGTTAATCTTTTAGAAACTTCTGTATCAGAGAATAGAAAAGTGGATGAAATGCTGTTCAATTTTGATTATACTGCTAGAAGCAACTGCAATATTTAATGGATACAAAGTATATTCACCTTTTCACTTAATAGCCAAGTTAGAATTGAAGTGATGAATGAGTTTCTAGTTTGTATATGCTCATTTTCCCTTTAATAAAGAGTTTCATTTTCCTTAATATATATTTCTCAAAATACAAAACTATTAAGGAACATTACACATTATTTGCTAAGCTTGATTTAAGGAGAAATCCCCATGGCTAGACCATCCATACATCATAAAACCAAGATGTATAATAGCCTCAGTCAAAACAAATCCAATTAGGTCAATAAATGGATACACAAAATTCACAGTTCACAATTAGCCAAACATTTAACATTAAATAACTAATTAAAAACAAAAGGAAAAGACTGTGGGGGAGATGGTGGCCACAGTGACATAGATTTTGTTACTGTTGTTTCTTTCCTTCTTTAATTATCTTGCCTAAAAAGAGAGAGCTATCATAGGTTAAAAAAAAAAGGGGGGGCTATGGCCAACCTATGTGGCAAGGCATCATGACAATACCCAAAATACAAACAGAAAGAGACAAACCACTATTAGACAAAGTATGTAGCATCAGTGACTATGCAAATATAAAATATTAATCAGTCATTTTATATTTATTCATATCAAATAATTGTTATATTAACAAGTTTTATATTAATAATATACTACTTTAGTAACTTTATACTGCAGATATATGAAAAAATATTCGACATCATTAGCAATTAAGGAGATGCAAATCAAAACTACATTGAGACTCCATATAACCCCAATCAGAACGGAAATCATCAAGAACTCAAAAAACAACAAATGTTGGAAAGAATGTGGGGAAATTGGAACTCTTCTACACTGTTGGTAGGATTGTAAATTAGTGCAGCCTCTATGGAAATCAGTGTAGAGATTCTTCAGAAAATTGGGAATGGATCTACCATATGATCTGGCTATACCACTCCTGAGTATCTTTCCAAAGGTACTGAAATCAGAATATTATAGAATATATGCATATCTATGTTTATAGCAGCACAATTCACAATAACCAAATTATTGAACCAACCTAGGTGTCCATCAACAGATGAATGAATTACAAAATTATGGGATATACACACAATGGAATTCTACTCAGCAATAAAAAAGAATAATGTCATTTGCATGAAAATGGAAGGACCTGGAAAACATTATTTTAAATGAGATTTGCCAGTCACAGAAAGTGAAAGGTCATATGTTTTCTCTCATATGCAGAAGCTAGGGAGTAATCCAGGATACCAGAAGGACTCCAGATAATGGAGGAGAAAGCTCAGTGGAGCCAGGAGGTGCTCTGGGGTTGGGGAGAGGGGAAATTATGGAAGGAAACACTTGAATGGACATTTTGTACATATGTGAGAATACCAATGTCAATCTCAACATCCTGTATAGAAAAGAAGGGGAGTGGGGAAAAAGCCCGGGGGAAAACTCACCAAGTGCTGTGTGCATGTATGTCACTATCACTAATTCACTACATTATGAAATGAGACTATTAAACTATAATGTACCAATAAAAGTATCTTTAAATTTTTTTAAATAAAATAATTTTATGTTGCTTTTATATTAAACAATCAGTTTAATATATACTAATTTTATATGATATTTGATATTTAACATTGTAGATATATTAGGTCAAAATACATTATTAAAATTAATTTCACCTATTTCTTTTGACTTAAATGTGACTACTCTAAAATTCTGTATATGCTTCATTCTAAAGCAATGAAGCTAGAAAAGCTAATCAGAGTCACCAAAACTCATCTTACTTAAAAATGAGCAGAATGAGAGAGAGAAAAAAATTACATTTTATTACAGATAAAGTATGAAAGGAAAAATTAATGCTCACAAACTAGTTAAGAACTGGTGAATAGATATTTCAGAATAAGCTGGTAAAAATTCATAAAAAACTATGAAAGAACAAGAACCAGAATGTGTGTGTGTGTGTGTGTGTGTGTGTGTGTGTGTGTGTGTCTCACTGGGGATTGAACCCAGGGGCATTCTACCTCCGAGATACATTCTCCAGTCTTTTATTTTTTATTTATTTTTAAATTTTGAAACAGATCTCACTAAGTTGTAGAGGGCCTAAGTTGCTGAGGCTGGCCATGAATCAGTTATTCTCCTTTCTCAGCCTCTCAAGTACTGGGATTATAAGCTCGCATCACTACACTAATCATGTCTGGCATGAGCAAGAATTCGAAATACTCAGAAATAAAGTAATTTGAGGGAGAAAAAAGCTTTGAAAAAGAGGCGCAAGAACTAAGAAAATATTTATGAGAGATTAAATCATTATGGATAGGAAGAGGAAATTAGAAAGGATAGAAGTACAAAGAAGGGGAAAAAAGAGGCAGAGATGGGATGAAAGCCCATAGAATATAAGTGATGTAAGAAATAACTAATCAATTGTAATGTATATACAATGTTTGAATCATAATGAAAATATTTACATTAAATTTGTTTATTAGCTGATACATAAAAACATAAACATTTTACATATTAATGGGGTACCTTGTGATATTTCAGTACATGTATACATTGTATAATCTGCAAGTCAGGTTACACATATCAGTCCCTTCAAACATTTGTCATTCCTTCATGGCAAACACATTCAAAATTATTTCTTCTAGCTTTCTGAAATGTAGAGTACACTATTGTCATCTATAGTTATCCAACTCTCTATAACACAACAGAAACACTTACTCCTGTCTAACTATAACTTGCTACACATTGATTAACCTTTCCCTCTCCCTCCTCAGTTGGGAAAAGTAAACACTAAGTAAAAACGAACTGGCAGTAAGGTGGCTGATAACTATTGTGAGGATGATTTTTTTAGAGTCCTTATCTTTTAGAGATACACATGGAAGTATTAACAAATGAATGACATGATATTAAGAGATGGGTTGAGAGAAGTGTGTAGGGTTTAGTAGAAGAAATCAGACTGGCCATGAGTTGATCATCACTGAAGTGACTAGTATACAAGTGTTTAATATACTCTTCTAATTTAAATGTCTGTAATTTTCTAAAATAAAAGGTTAAAAAAAGAAGTAAGTCTACCTCTATCACAGATTGAAAAACACTAAAAAGCTTCAAATATAAAGGTGGCTCTGTAAGGTACAAAACAAAGGGGGGAAAAGTCAAACTAAAAGTTTCTTTTTCTGTAACATTAGTACTAAGATGGGAATTTCAGGAGGCTTCACTATAGCTGGTCACTTTTTCCATCAATGGAATGTTCCAAATCTTTATAAACCATCTGGAGAGTGAGGAGTTGGCTAGATTTCCATTTCTCTGTAATAATGAGACATTTATTGAAAAAGAATGTCAAAAAGAACAGCTTTTCATGTGACTAAATGCATACACAAGAAACTGAAACACTTAAACCCAATTTACAAAATACAAACACATAAAATAATGTAAACAACATCCAATTATTCTGATCATAAACTACAGTGTAAAATTGAAATTATTATTCTTACAATATGTAGGTTTTAAGGATGTGCTATAATTCGGCCAACTATTTAATTTTTTAATAATCAGATAACTTAAGAATGAATATTAGTAATACTAAATCACTTTGATATTCAGCAACAAGTAGAAATAGAAAGAAGGTAGAAATAGAAATAAGTCAGTCTAAAATCCATATTTTAATAAAGGGGTATTCTATAAATGATACATGTGAAGAGAATTAATTATGAAGTTTTTGCCTTTTCTGGTTTGTATTCAGCCTTTCTGAGTTTTTTTTTTTTTTCCTATAAATCTGTACAGATCATTCCACACAATTTCTAACATTGATGTTCTTGGTGTTATAAACTTTGGGTCAAGTAGCATAGTTTGTTTCAGCCTCTCTTTCACTATACTTCACTGTCATTGTAAAGATAGACTTCTGGCCACCAAATAACCAGGGACAGGAAGAGAAGAATGGGAAGGAAGGAACCTAAGTGTCCTATTTCAGCATACATTTGGTCAGACAATAAGCCATTCCTCCTTCACATGTTATATGTATAGGTCTTATTTGAACAACTTTGTGAGGTACCTAAATATTTATCTAAATTTTATTGGCAAGAAAGCTGTAGAATAATATTCTCTTGGTGCTTCAGTTTAACTTAAATCTCTATTGTGTATTTACTGCTTATGGGCAATGCAGATGGTGCTGAAGATTCAGAGAAGATTTTAATACCTGGCCTCAGTTTGTTCAGCTTAGTGGGGAAGATAAACCAAAAAGGGACTGAATATGAAATACTTCATGATAAGTCTTGAATCAATAAAAAAATCAAAAAAATGTTGTATAGAAGAACAGATGACACCTACCCCTTACAAAGGTCAGGAAACCTTCTGAAGATGCTGACATGTCCAGCTGGGCAACAGAGAATGGGCAGGGGTATCCTGACAGAAGGGAGAAATGACTGCTCTAAGCAAAAAAAGAAAAGAAAAAAATGTCTTTGCAAATATGGAAAAAAATAATAACACAAAAATCAGTGGAAATAAACTATAATTATCAAGAGCAAAGACCAAAGAAGAAAAATGGAAAGGAGAGGAGAGATAAAGGAGAACAGAATACAAATAGAAAATAAATATAGAAAAAGCTCAAAAAAAAAGGGAGGGGGGGAGAGTCCCTGATGCTCATTTGACATGCATTTGGCATGGCCTAATTTTTTAATCTACTGAAAATTAAAAACCCATTTGCACCAACTCCTAGCTTCTTTAAGTGTGCTTCACCATTAAGGAATAAGCTATTTTCATAAACAATCTCTCTCTCTAGCCTTCAAACAGTATAGGAATTGCTGGTGTGTTACACACGCAGAAAAGGAACCAAAGCTTCACTTCATGGTGTTGAATTCCTCCACAGTGAACAATGCTTTCACATGCATAGCTATGGACATGGAGCCTGGTCCCTTTCCCAGTTATCACTGCCAGTGAACAGCATCCACTCTATGTACTTCCATATAACAGGCTTTGCATAAAGCAAATGGAATATATCGTGCTTCCTATGGGTGGACAGTTATTTTTACCAACCTATTAGATTTAATGTGCATTCTACAAAATACTGGAGGAATAATTCAGTAGTGGAAAGAATGATTTCAGTATTAGAACAAGTGTAGTTTTTTGTTTTTTTTTTCCTGCCAAACACAACTCCCTTAATAAAAATGGAAAGGAAAACAGTTGGCTGAGAAGCCAGGTGAGAACACTTGAGAGAAGTCTGTGCCCCGTTGGAGCCTTGTGTGAGTCTGGCACAGAGACCAGATCTGCCAGGACCCACATGTGCAGCTCTGGCTCTCAGAAAGCCACACATGCTCTAAGGGAAGAGCCAACGGAAAAAGAGCAAAGCAAGTTTGACAGCATTTGCATCCCTCGTCTCTCTTAAAAACGCGCTGGGTTTCACAGGCTTGCTTCCATCATTTGGAGCTTGAGTCTGGGATGCTATCATTTTTAAGCACGGTCACTGAAGGCCAATCACAGGGATTATCCAATGAAATGTGTATTGCTGAATGATGAGATACTAATGAAGGAGGATCTGCATGTTTAGTATTCCAGTTTTAAGTATAACAATGTTCTATCAGTTTGTTTTCGATTTGGTTATCAAGTATTAATCAACAATATTTTGAAGTTATGCAAGTAAGCAGTAGAGATTCAGTGAAAGTGACATCGAAGTTGATTTCCTTCCTCTTCTTCGACAAGAAGATAGTGGTGAAGCTGCACCCTGATCAAGCTAGTGTCCTCAATACCTGGTCCAAGCAATGGTGATGAGACTGCTGTCTACAAGTATCACCATATGGCTCCAAGGTGTGACTTCCCCAGAGTGTGCTGATCAGAGTTGGGAAGACAGCCTACATTCCAGTTAAGGGTGGGTGGGGACTGTGGTTGGTGGGGGTGGGGGTTCATGGAGATAACAAGCCAAAGGAAACAGAAAACTGGGACAGCTAACAAAGATGAAGGTTTGGAGCTGACAGTGGAGAACAGGATCTGGGGACATTTCTGAGATGAAGAACAAATGTCTGATAGTGTATCATTTCTAGGGCTGTGCTGCAGATGCACGGAGTGCTAATGCCTACAAAGAGGGAAAAACTCTGCTAACAAGGATTTCGACAAATATTCTCACATGACAGGAATGCTGGAAGTCGGCAGAATTCTGGCTGTGGCTTAGCTGCTTGGCCACGGCAGAGCTCCAGGTCCGAGTCTCCTGTGGCCCTCTTGACATTCTTCACATGGTTACAGATTATCGCAGTGGTGAGTTAAGTCATCACATGACTGTGCTCAAAGCCAGCAAAGGGAATGATCCAGGACAGAAAATTTACCCCTAAGCCAATCCCTCACGTCAGGAAGGAATAAAACCTTTCCCAGAAATGTAAGCTCATTTACCAGATCAGCATCTAGGGTGACCAACTTGATCTTGTTTGCCTGGAACTTTGCTTACTTTGTTTTTCCTTCCTTAACCATGACACCCCTTCTCCACTTGGCTAACTGGATTTCTTTACTGTCATAGCTACAATTCCTGGCTGGGGTGAGTGAAAAGTTGCTCCTGATCATGATGATGCATGGCGCCTGGAGGTGAGAACATGATGTTGAGAACACACCTATACCTTCTGTGGTGGGACCATGGTCTCACATTCCTCTCCTATTTCTAATCTTCTGAGCAGTAGGGCTTTGCCAACGCTTATAAACTGAGATAAAGGGAGTACAAGAGTCTGAGTCTCACATGGACAGTTGAGTTATATTAGTTTGCCCACAATGGTCCACGAAGTAAGGGTGGCTAACAGAAATTTATCCAGAAATCCAGAAGTCAATGAAACCAGAGAAAGAATCTATGCAATAGTTCATCAAAAGGCTATAGATGCAAAAGCCCTCCCAGCACCAGGTCTGGAAAATGAGACAAGTCTGCAGATGGGAATATTAACTATAAGTTGGGGTGCAAAGTGTATGATGGATTAGAGCAAGTGATTAATCAAATGTTCTCCGAGAAAAAAGACTGTAGAGATGAAATACAGAATCTTTTCAGCGTTCAGTGGGTCCAGAGAGGTAGTCAAATCTGAGTCTTTTCCATCTCCTTAACCACAATCAGGAAACACACTGAGAACCAGGGAACCAGGAAACTCCCACAACGTCAATAGCAATTGGAATAGTCTTAAGGGTTTCAAAGAATCCTCCCCTCCACCGAGAATTTGGGTTGCAGAATACGGGGAAGCCCTCTTACAGGGCTGTCTTGCTGGGAAGGGAAAGTTGATGTTGTAGGTAGAGCCGCACTCCTAGCCTCAGGGATGGACCTTTGAAGAGCCCCTCACTTCAAAGAGCTTTGCTTCCAATGTCTGGGAATTCTGTTTTCAGATTGTGCACACCGGGAACCTGGCAGTATCCCAGATCTTGTATGTCCACATGGAGAACAGCAAAAGCATTGATGATCGCTAGGAGTTCTGGATTACCATGTAACACAGATTTAAAGTATCAGAATATAGACAGCAGTCTATTGCCTTGAAGACACAAAGTTGTGGATTTCTGGAAAGTTTCAGGAAATGAAAATATTTATCATATACTATAAGAAAATCATCAGATATCTACTAAATGATTAACAAGGACTTGGTTGGTATAGCCACAAATAATATTCTTGTATGTGTCAACAACTAAAATAACGTATTTTTTTAATTTTTAAAAAATTATGTAACTTTATT
>PVLC010008018.1:0-43052 GCA_004027655.1 Graphiurus murinus
CTACCTCCGAGCTATACCCCCAGCCCTATTTTTTAGTTTTTATTTTTTGAAACCGGGTCTCACTAAGTTGCGGAGTGCCTCACTAGATAGCTGAGGCTGGCCGCACTCACTAGATAGCTGAGGCTGGCCGCGAACCCGGATCCTCCGGTCTCAGCCTCCCGAATGCTGGGATTACAAGCGTGCGCCACCACGCCCGGCTAAAAGAATTTTGTTTTATTTTGGTGGTACTGGAAACTGAACTCAGGGGCATTCTACCTATGAGATATACCCCTAGCCCCTCCTTTTTTTTTTTTTTTTTTTTTTTTTTTTTTTTTTTTTTTTTTTTTTTTTGCAGTACTGGGGATTGAACTCAGAGGCATTCTACCTCCAAGCTATACCCCCAGCCCTATTTTTTATTCTTTATTTTGAAACCGAGTCTCACTAAGTTGTGGAGTGCCTCACTAGGTAGCTGAGGCTGGCCCCAAACCTGGATCCTCCTGTCTCAGCCTTCCGAATGCTGGGATTACAAGTGTGCGCCACCACGCCCGGCTTACCCCTAGCCCTTTTAAAATTAATTATTTTTTCACTTAAATTGCTGAGAGTCTTGCTGAATTTTTGAAGCTGGTCATGAACCTGTGATCCTCCTGTCTAAGCCTCCCAAGTGCTGGGATTATAGGTATATGCCACCACACCTGGCTAAAAGAAATAGTCTAAAAGTAATACATAGAATATGTAGAGATAATTTTAGATTATAATGGAAAGGCAAATTTCACTGTTTTGTTTATACTTATGGTTCAAACTCCTATAGTATCTGGTTCGCATTACTGTTTACATGTAGGAGTACATTTTAAAAATAAGATGATAGCAGGTGTTTAAAAGTCTATAAATCGCTGGGCTTGGTGGTGAACTTCTGAATCCCAGTACTTGGGAGGCTGAGACAGATGATCACAGGTTCATGGCCAGCCTCAGCAACTTATAATGAGGCCCTCCGCAATTTAGTAAGACCCTGTTTCAAAATATAAAATAGGGGCTGGGGTGTAGCCCAGAGATAGATTGCCCCTGGGTTCCATCCCCAGTACAATAAATAAATAAATAAATAGAAAGAAAAGTTTATAAATTGGCAATTATGTATATACAAATCCAACTATGTATAATCATAATACAATAGAAACTTAAAAATTTAAAGATGAGCCGGGCGTGGTGGCGCATGCTTGTAATCCCAGCATTTGGGAGGCTGAGACCGGAGGATCCAGGTTCGCGGCCAGCCTCAGCTACCTAGTGAGGCACTCTGCAACTTAGTGAGACTCGGTTTCAAAATAAAGAATAAAAAATAAGGCTGGGGGTATAGCTCGGAGGTAGAATGCCCCTGAGTTCAATCCCCAGTACCGAAAAAAAAAAAAAAAGAAAAAAAATTTAAAGATGATATTAATTTGCTTCTGCATTATAGCTTTGGATATTTTATGTGCATGGAGCTTTAAACTTTTTTTTTTCTTTATTTTTTTGTGGAACCCAGGTCCTCCTTGCATGTGAAGTAAGGACTGAACTACATCCCCAGCCCTTTTTTATCTTTTTTTCTTTTGTGCTGGGGTTTGAACCCAGGAGCATTTTTTTTTTTTTTTTCGGTACTGGGGATTGAACTCAGGGGCATTCTACCTCCGAGCTATACCCCCAGCCCTACTTTTTATTCTTTATTTTGAAACAGGGTCTCACTAAGTTGCAGAGGGCCTCACTAGGTAGCTGAGGTTGGCTGCTGCGAACCCAGATCCTCCTGTTTCAGCCTCCCGAATGCTGGGATTACAAGCGTGCACCACCATGCCTGACTACCCAGGAGCATTTCTGAGCTACACCCTCAGCCCTTTTTATGTTATATACTGAAGCAGGGCCATGCTAAGTTGATGAATCTGGCCTTGACCCTGTGATCCTCCTGTCTTATCCTCCCAAGTATTGGAATTACAAATATGTGCCACCACACTCAGCTTATTTATATGGCTTGAAATTCCATACATTTCTGTTTCCCAGCCACTTCTATATTCACATATTTACTACTAGATATGAGTGAATATAGAGATGATTGAATTTATTATTAAACATCAGATTTCATCTTTAGTTTGGCTCTTAAAAAATGGTTTTGCAGCTAATGAAATTGTTTACTATTGTAGTAAGCTGGTATTTTATGCTTATTTTATTTATTTCTTTTGTTTAACAATTGACCCTTAATGGATAATTATAGTTTTTGTAAACATCAGGAAATACATTAGGTATTGAATGATCACTGTCACTGTAATTTGTATATTCAGGCAGATAAAATCTTGCTTACCATTATATTTTGTGCCCCTCTTATTCTTGATGTAAAAATTCTTAAAATAAATTATAAGTTAATTGAGATGTTTACTTGTACTAGTGGCTTTGAGGCAGGTGCATATGAACACTTGAGGTTTAAGTGTAGGATTTCCACATAATGAGAAGTACAAGATTATAAACTCTTAATCCATCAGTAGAAAAAATACCAACTAGCTTTGCTGAAATAAAAAAGCTAAGGAAAAACCTCAAAGAAATTGTGTGTGTGTGCGCCACACATACATGCACTACTGAGGATTGACCCCAGGGGCATTCTGCCTCTGAGCTACATCCCCAGCCCTATTTTTATTTGGAAACAGAGCCTTACTTAGTTGCTGAAGCTAGTCTGAAACCTGCAATCCTCTCATCTCATGCCCAGATGAAATGTTTTTATTGTCACATGATTATATATATATATATATATATATATATATGTATATGTATATATGTATATATATGTATACACACACACACACATATATGAAGGCAACCAGATATACATAAGCTTTTATATTCTGGCATGTCTATATGTAAAAAGGTGATACCATTTAAAAATGTCAAAAATGAAAAGCACCCGGGCATGATGGCTTACGCCTATAATCCCAGTACTTGGGAGCCTGAGACAAGAAGACCCCAGGTTCGAGGCCAGCCTCAGCAATTTAGGGAGGCCCTCAGCAACTTAGTGAGATCCTGTTTCCAAATAAAAAATAAAAGAGGGCTTGGAATGTGGTTCAGAGGGGGGTTCAATTTCAAGTACAAAAAAAAAAGCATAAATATTTTAATATTTTGAAACAAATCTAAAAATCTTCAGCTCTTTCCAAATATTTATGATATTTAGCAAATCGTAAACCTTGGGGGTAAAGAGAAATTCCAATAAACTCGCTTCTAAAACTAGTGCCATATTAAATATTAAGTATTTAAGGAAAAGACACAGAAACTGCATCCCCAAAAAACTGGGAAATATTTAAACCCAGGAAATACTTACCTTAGCTCACTAGAGACAGATTGTCAGAATAGAATTCACAAGCAGGTAGTAGCTGCTAAGAGGAGTATTCTAGGTTAGAAGAAAGGAAGGTTAGGAGCTGTCTGGGGAAGGTGAGCTCAACCCCACCTGCAGGCAGGCGCACTGGCCTGGCCACTCACCTGGGCAGGAGATGCACTGGCAATATGGGGATGTGTGGGCTGGGCAGGGGTGAAACAGGGTTACCTGAAAACTTGGTTATTTTTAAGTGTAGGATAAGTCAGATTCAATGACTAGTCTGTGAAAATTCTTAGAGATAGTGGTTAACCCATGGTGTGCTCACTTGGGAGAAGTGAAAAGGACAGGCCACGGTCCCAAGACCACTGTTTTACTCCAAACCCCATGGCCGAAGCCATCGATGGTCTCCAGTGAGGGTCACATCGGATGTTCTTAGGGAAGCTGTGGCACGGCCAGCAGGGCTTCTGGGATGTTGCTGGTGAATTACACAGTGCCCCAAATCCTTGCATTCAGAATTTCTTTCAGTTACTGAAAAATTATTTTTTAAATATTCATTTATTTATGGTGATTAGGGGTTAAACCCAGGGGTGTTCTACCTCTGGGCTATACTCCCAGCCCTTTTTATTTTTTACTTTGAGACAGGATTTTGCTGAGTTGCTGAGGCTCTCCCTAAGTTGCTGAGATTGGCTTTGAACCTATAATCCTCTTGTCTCAGGCTCCCAAGTACTGGGATTGCCACCACACGCTTGGCTTGAAAAGGTCTTTTTTTTTTCTTAAACACATATTCTCAACTTTACAAAATGTTTGGACTGATAAATAAAAACAAAATCATATATATTTATGGGGCACTATGTGATATTTTAAACATGTATGCATAGTGTAATGTTGAAATTAGGGTAAACATCTCTGTCTCTTCTGAAAAATTGTCAATATGTCTTGAGTGATTTTTGTTTTTGTTTTTGTTTTTGTTTTTTTTTGTCCCTGAGTATCATGGTGTCAGTTGCAGTGGGCTTTCCTGGCTTTATTTATGATGCAGCTGCCCATGCCTGTTTGAGATGGGTTAACTGTTTTCTGGAGTTAATGAGGCCAGGGTCATAGGTTCAGTTCCTGGGAAGGCCAGTTAGCTTTGCTTTGTTCTGGGTTCTCACATTGTCTTCTTAACCCCGGCCAGCCATCTGGCCAGGGCAGATCACTGATCACAAAAGGACTAATAAGCAAGATGGTGTGGGAGGGGCGTCAAGAATCTGTCTCCGTAGATGTTGAGTAATTAGAGAGGTGATCCCAAATCATGTGCAAATGTGTGTTTCAGAGCCTTATCTCAATGTGTGGAAGATAACATGGCTAGCAAATATTTGTCTTGGTCATTTCTGTTGAACTCTCATTTTATCGGTTGTCTTTTCTAGTTAGGATTTTTTTAGATGTCTCATTCACTCCATGGTTACACACTGCTCTGAATATTCTTCCCTTCTTGCAAGGTCTGTAGGACAGTGACTATGGTAGTGAGAACAGGGTCAAGTGATGAGTAGTAGATCAAACCACTTAGTGATTTACTGATCCAACTCCATTGAATTAAAAAATAAAAGTTAATAAAAGAAAACACCATTTTAAGTGAAAATAAGCAGACAGAAATTCTGAGGAAACACTTTATAGTTTTTATGAGTATATCTTGATCCGCAAATCTGTTGTTTTCTTTATTAAAATAACTTCTAGGGCCGGGAGAAATGTCAGAGATCATCTAGACCTGTGCTGTCCCATATGGTCCTACAAGTCCCATGTGGCCAGTCCAAATTGAGATGTGCTGTCAACTTAAAATTGTGCCAGATTTCAAACATTTGGGATGAGAAACAGACATAAAATATGTCACTAACAACTTTTAATGTTAATTACATATTAGAATAATAGCATCTTAGCTATGGTGGTTTGAATAAAATATTATCATTGATTTCACATATTTCTTTTCATGTTTTTTAGTCTCTATTCTAGAAAACTTAAAATTGCATTTGTGGTTTGCATTATATTTCTGTTGGGCTGCACTGATCTGGACCAGCCCCTCACTGAACTGATGAGAAGGCTGAGGTTCAGAGGTTAAGTAACTGAGCTGAGTTTTCCATTGCCTGTAACTCACCCTGCTAATAGGGTAGGTACTTAGGAAAACAGGAAGTCTGAACCACCAGATGTCTGTCGAATGTGTGCACTTGTCATATTTGAAAGGTCTGTGCCTAAGTTGTTTTGCATATTGGATGTTATGCCTGTGTGTGTGTGTGTATGTATATTATGCCAGTTGTTACACACACACACACACACACACACACACACACACACACACACGCAGGGAGCCTTTATTTTGCTTATAATGTTACTACTTAGGGTTCTTAACTTCCTATATAGGTCAGAGGCCTTGCAGCTTTATTTAGTTCTGAGAAAATCATATTAAGATATTGGACATTAACTGTTATAACCCTGGGATAAATAGTTATGGTGCTCATTCAAGCATGTGCTGTAATATGTGTCTGAACATTACAAAGAGGATTGCAGATAGCTGTGAGCGAACCTTGAACAGAGCAGCGGTGCTCTGGGCTGAAGCCCTTTTGGAGAGGGAGCGCTAAGTGAAGAGCGATGGGTTACCTGTGTGCTCTGAGTAACATTTTAGGGATGTTTCCTATATGCAGCTTGCGGCGGGGGTGGGGTGGGGGTGGGGGGGCATGCATTTTAGGCATGTTTCCTATATGCAGCTTTAGGGGGGCATGCAAAGTTCTAAGTGACTATCAATTTGTTATTAGTGCCCCAGTGACAACCAGTGAACGACAGTTTTGTCAGGGAACTCTGACACTTCAGTTAATCTCAAAATCTGGGCCAGCTGTTAATGTTCACAATTCTGTTCATCTATGGTGCGTATAAGGAGATATGTCATTACTTCCAGAATGGTGGCGTATAAGTAAACTTCCAGGTTGTCATTTTTCTCTGCATTTTGTCTGTTACAAATAACCCTGGTTGATCTTAGGTACAGAGAAACAAAACAAGGCAGCAGTTTCCATTGGGGAAAAAAAGCAACTGTGTCCTGTGTTATAAAGTTTAAAGTACCATTTCCACCCTTACCCATCCAGCCAAAGTCACTGTTGACTCAGTTTGTCCCACATGAACAGGCATGTAAGTGAACATACACTGTGTCCTGGGCAGCAGTAGCGTAGCCTGGAGAGGAAAGTTCCCTTGAATATGACTGTAGTGGACCTCAGCCCACAGTATTCAGGACCTTTGTTGTGGTTCATAACTCAAGAGGAAAAAAAAAGTTAGCATTTTTACATTGGTGCAGAACAAATACATTATGATTTACATTTCACAGTTCACCATCTGGTTCACTGCTGTCATGTTTAATGACATAGCCCTCTTCTGGAAATAACGGATTTTACCTCTCAGGGTCACTGAGACGCCGTTTGGATGTTAGGACTCTCTTGTGGCAGTGGGAGTCATGTTGAATGGGAAGGGTGGCATGTGTCCGCTCTCCCTTCTTGCCTGCCTGCTCCAGCTGTTTATGCCAGGCACTGTGGAGTTGCTAGTGAAGAGAGGAGTAAAGACCTCACAATCTGATAAGGAAGAAAGACAAGACTGAATATAAAGTATGCTATCATCGAAAATCACAGTGCTGTCAGGAAGGAGTGATTTTTCTGGTAGAAAGAAGAAAGAGCTGAGAGGCTGAGGCAGGAGGATCACAGGTTCAAACCTAGCCTCAACAACTTAGTGAGACCCCGTTTCAAAATAAAAACCAGGGGTGGGTGTGTAGCTCAAATGAGAGGTAGAACACCACTGGGTTCAGACCCCCTGTGTGCGGGGGGGGGGAGGGGGGGAAGAGCAGGAGGAATCCCACAGAGGAAGTGACATTTGATTTGGGTATTGAAGGATGAGTGGAAATTTAACTGATGGAAAAAGGATGGAGAGGTATTACCAATGTAGGAAAATGAGTGAACAAAGATATGGGAAGCCAGAAATTTTGGGTGTGCAAAGGAGTGACAAGAGACAAGACTAGGAAAGTGGATAAGGAAAAATGTGGAGAGATTTGAAAGATTATCAAGTGCTTTAAAAGGTTGAATGTTTGTATTCTCAAATTCAAATATTAAGATCCTAATCTCATGGGGCATTTGGGAGACAATTATAGCAGTCGTGAGGATGGAGCCTTCATAAATGATATTAGTGCCCTTATAAAAGAGACAACAGAGAATCACCCCTTGCCCTTCTATTATGGGGGGACACAACAAGAGGGCCCAGGGAGCAGGCCCTCACTAGACACCAGACCTGTGGGCGCCTTGATCTTGGACTTTCCAGCCTCTACAACTGTGAGGAACAACTTTTGTTGTTTATACGCCACTCAGTCTATGGCCATTTGATAGGCAGCCTGAACCTAGTGAGAGCTGAGTCTGGAGCTGTCGGGGCCATGGGTGACATGATCAATCTACTTTGGAAGGATAGCTGGCAATTAGGAGGTCTTGTTCTAAGTCCTGGTGGCCTTTGACAAGTCACTTCACTCCTCTGGGCCTCAAATATCTCATACAGAAGGGAAAAGGGCAGAGCAAGAGTTGACCAGTTAGCCAGAGAGCAGACATCAAAGTTACTGAGAGCTGGTCATGGTGGCACATGCCTGTAATCTCAGCACTTGGGAAGCTAAGACAGGAGGATTACAGGTTCGAGGCCAGCCTCAGCAACTTAGTGAGACCCTCCATGACTAAGTGAGACCCTGTTTCAAAATAAATTTAAAGAAGGGCTGGGGGTGTAGCTAGAGGTAGAATGTTCCTGGGTAACACACACACACACACACACACACACACACACACACACACACACCCCAAAAACAAAAAACATAAGAAATGTTACTGAGGCCTACTTAGTGCCCAGTGCCTTGGTGGGTGCTAGGATACAGGACCTATACTGTGGAGGTGATATTCTAGTGTGAGAGATAGACAGTAATACATTATTGTTTATCATATAAGTATCAGGTAGTGATAAGTGGCATAAATAAAGTGCAGCTGGGCCGGGTGTGGTGGCACACTCTTATAATCCCAGTACTTGGGAGGTTGAGACAGGAAGATCAAAGGTTCAAGGCCAGCCTCAGCAACTTAGCAAGGCCCTCCACTTAGTGAGACCCTGTTTCAAAATAAAAAATAAGATAGGGCTGGGGTTGTAGCTCAGAGGTAGAGTGCTCCTAGGTTTAGTCCCCAGTACTAGAAGAAAAAAGAAAAGAAAGTACAGCTGGATACGTGGATTAAAAATGTCATGCTGCTTCCAGGTATGGGAGTACAGAGAAGTTTGCATGAAATAGAGGAAGCCATGGTAATATTTGGAATCTCTTCTGAATCTAAAATCATAAATCTAATTAGGTGAAAAGCTATGGGAGTTCAGTCTCTTCAACATTGGTTAAAGTCAGTTTCCAAATAGATGTCACCCTTCTAGTTTGGCTTGGTTCCACCAATGTGGTCATTGATGGGCAGGGTCTTTTTAGTAGCCTGTCTTTCAAATGTCTTTACTAAGTACAGCATTACCACATTTTAGGAAATGGTTTCTTCAGTGAAAAAAATGCCACTCATGTTGATAATTTGTATCCTGCCTCTTTTCCCAGTACATTATTCATCTTAAGCAGGTGGCTCTTGGAAGGCAGAAGATGATAACATTTAACCAGCCGGATTGAAGACAGTTGTTCAATATATCAGGGCTCTTCTAAGTTACTTTAATATAAATTAAAATTAAGTGGGAGCTTTGGGACAGCCCTGTTTTAATTACAACTGGAATGCATCTTAGGAGACCGTTCTGCCTGTTATAATCATAACAGCGTCATTATGACTTTAAAAAAGAATCACTAATAAGCTGGGTCTAGCCTGAGGTCTTATCGTTTGTTTTATAGATGATTCTTCTTGAATCAAATGAAAGGCCTAGGAATGCAAACATTTGTCTTGGCTCTAACCCCCTTTTTCTTGGCGATATGAAAGAGTTGAGCAGTTATCATCAACAGAAGGGTGTGCATAAGTGACTTGTTCTTTGTGTGAGATACTCAGTTGAGAGAACTGGATTTCCCACAGATTGAGAATCACTCACATAGAGCTGTTTTTTATTTTATTTTTGTTGTTGTTTTGTGTGTGTGTGTGTGTGTGTGTGTGTGTGTGTTTGTGTGTGTTTGTGTTTTGTGGTGAACCCAGGGGCACTGAGCTACACCCTAGCCCTAGTTTTTTTTTTAATTGGTGCATTATAATCATACATCTTTGTTAGGTACAAGCTGATAAAGGCATACATTTCTCATTTAACCCTTCCCCAATTCCCGCCCCACTCCCTCCCCTTCCCTCCTTTAGTGATTGACTTTGATGTGTTCATGAAAGTACAGCATGTGCATTAGGGTGTCCCCCCTGCCCCCATCACCTTCCGTTAAGTCAAATTCTTTGTTCACCTAAGGATTCTCCTTCTTCATCTGGAGTCCCTCTTATGTCCCATTTTCTCCGTAGCTTCCACATATTAGGGAGAGCATACAATTTTTAACTTTTTGTGACTGACTAATCTCCTTTAACGTAATGTTTTCCAGTTCCATCCATTTCCCTGCAAATAACATGATTTTGTTCTTCTTTATGGCTGAGTAAAATTCCATTGTGTACATATCCAATAGTTTTGTAATCCATTCATCTGTTGATGGACATCTTGACTGGTTCCATAGTTTGGCAATTGTAAATTGTGCAGCAATAAACATAGATACACATGCATCAGTCTGATAGCTTGATTTCATTCTTTTGGGTAGATACCCAGTAGTGGTATTGCTGGGTCATATGGTAGGATCATTCCCATTCGTCTGAAGATCCTCCATATTGTTTTCCAAAGTGGTTGCACTCATTTGCAATCCCACCAGCAATGTATTAGGGTTCCCACTTCTCCACACCCTCTCCAGCATTTGTTGTTGTTTGTTTCTGATGATTGCCATCCTGATTGGGGTTAGGTGAAATCTCAATGTAGTTTTGATTTGCATCTCTCTGATTGCTAATGATGTTGAACATCTCCTCATGCATTTATTGGCCATTTGTATTTCTTCTTTTGTGAAGTGTCTATTTAGATCCTTTGCCCATTTTTTGATTGGGTTATTTGTTTTCTTAGCTGTGATTTTCTTGAGTTCTTTGTATATCCTAGATATTAGTCCTCTATCAGAAGAGTAGCTGGCAAAATTTTTCTCCCACTCTGTGGGCTCTCTGTTGAGGTTCTTGATAGTTTTCTTTGCTTCACAGAATCTCTTTTGTTCAATGCAATCCCATGTATTGATCTTCCTTTGAGTTGCTTGTGCTTTTGGGGTCTTGTTGAGAAAGTTTTCACCTGTGCCTATGTGTTGAAGTGTTGGTCCTATGCCCTCTTCAAGTAGCTTGAAGGTCTCTAGCCTGACTTCCAGGTCTTTGATCCACCTTGAGTTGACTCTTGTGCAGGGTGAGAAAGTGGAGTTTATTTCCACTTTCCTGCATATGGTTAACCAGTTTTGCCAACACCATTTGTTAAAGAGGCTATCTTTTTCCAGTGTATGTTTTTGGCTCCTTTGTCAAAAATCAGTTGACTGTAAGCATGTGGGTCTGTTTCAGAATCTTCTATTCTGCTCCATTGGTCTATGTGTCTGTTTTTGTGCCAGTACCATGCTGGGTTTTTTTGTTTTTGTTTTTGTTTTTTTTTTGCAGTACTGGGGATTGAACTCAGGGGCATTCTACCTCCGAGCTATACCCTCAGCCCTATTTTTTATTCTTTATTTTGAAACAGGGTCTCACTAAGTTGCAGAGTGCCTCACTAGATAGCTGAAGCTGGCCTCAAACTTGAATCCTCCGGTCTCAGCCTCCCAAATGCTGGGATTACAAGCATGCTCCACCACACCCGGCGCCATGCTGTTTTTATTACTGTGGCTTTGTAGTAGAGTTTGAAGTCAGGTATTGTGATACCTCCTTCATGGTTCTAGGGCTATTTATTTATTTATTTATTTATTTTGCGGTACTGGGGATTGAACTCAGGGGCATTCTATCTCCAAACTATACCCCCAGCTCTATTTTTTATTCTTTATTTTGAAACCAGGTCTAAGTTGTGGAGTGCCTCACTAGGTAGCTGAGGCTGGCCTCGAACCTGATCCTCAGGTCTTAGCCTCCCGAATGCTAGGAATACAAGCGTGTGCCACCACGCCCGGCTTAGTTTTTATTTTGAAACAGGGTCTCACTAAGTTGCTGAGGCTGCAATCCTCCTGTCTCAGATTCCCAAATACTGGGATTATAGGTGTATGCCACCACATCCAGCTTACAAGGAGTTTTAAATCAATCTCCTACACATTCTGTGTGCAGCATTGGATAGCTACAGTGGTAGACGACTTGTAGAGATAGTCTGAGCTTTGACCCCAACTTGATGTTGGCAGGGAATCCTGGCTATGTTGTTTTGTTTCCTTGGATAGGAGTTCACGGCCAGTGAAACTAGTCCTGCCTGAATTATTTAATTCACCTCATCCTTAAAGACAGTGGAGAAGAGTTGTTACAGAACTTAATAGCTTGCAGATTTGGGGCTTGCGAATGTGTTTTTCTCTTCCTTCTTCATCTCTCTTTCTGCAGACAGCAGTGCCTCCGGGGTCTTTCCTTTAGCCTGCTGTTGTTTACAGTCCCCGACTAGATTACCTCATTCTGCCAGTCCCTGTTGTAATGTGATTTATCTTTTTAAAATTAGATTCCCATCATAATTTTTTTTTTTTTTTTTTTTTTTTTTTTTGCGGTACTAGGGATTGAACTCAGGGGCATTCTACCTCCAAGCTATACCCCCAGCCCTATTTTTTATTCTTTACTTTGAAACCGAGTCTCACTAAGTTGCAGAGTGTCTCACTAGGTAGCTGAGGCTGGCCTTGAACCCGGATCCTTTGGTCTCAGCCTCCTGAATGCTGGGATTACAAGCGTGGGCCACCACGCCCGGCTCCCATCATAATTTTTGTATGCATCTATCTTCCTTGGAATGTTTAGTTATTTCATGTAGAATTTAAGAAAGCAAGGAAGGAAGAGGGGAGGGAAAGAAGAAAGGAAATTCTGTTTGGATGTGTTACCAGCAGGACATGTTAGTAGTTGGTTTGCATATTATATCTGGATTTCTGTGTTTTTATCTTTCAGATGTTTAAAAACATTTTTTCATTGTGATTATTTTTAGATGTACAGATCATTGGCATTAAGTACATTTAAAATATTGAGCAATCATCACCACCATGATCTCTAGAACTTTCTAGATAGGGACTTACTTCCCATTCCTCGGACCTTCTCCTAATGTCTGTTCTACTTCCTATCACCTACTTGCCTATTCTAGGTGCCTCATATAAGTGGGAGCACATGGTCCTTTGTGTTTTACTTACTTCACATGTTCTGAAGGTTTATCCATGTTGTAGCATGTATAAAGCTTTTATTCCATTTTATGAGTGGATAAGATACCATTGTATTATATGATGTGTGCGTGTGTGTGTGTGTGTGTGTGTGTGTGTGTGTGTGTGTGTGTGTGTAGGGGTACTAGGAATTGAACCTAGGGGCGCTCTGACTCTGAACTACACCCCTAGTCCTAGTTTGTTTGTTATTTCAAAATGGGGTCTCACTAAGATGCTGAGGCTGGCTGTGAACCTTCGATCCTCCGGTCTCAGCCTCCCAAGTCCTGGGATTATGGGCGTGCACCACCATACCCATCTCTATATAACAGATGTTTGTTTGTTTATTTATTTATTGGTATGAGAATTGAACCCAGGGGCATTCTACCTCCAAACTGCATCCCTAGCCCTTTTTATTTTTGTCTTTGAAACAGGAACTCATTTTTAAAAATCCACTCATCTGTTGATGGATGTTAGAGTTGTTTCTACCTTTGGACTACTGTGGATAATGGTGCTATGAACCTTGCTGTGTAAGTATCTGTTTGAGTCCTGCTTTCTACTCTTTTTTATCTATTCTTAGGCATGGACTTGATGGACATATAGTGACCATGTTTAACTTTTTGAGGCCCTGCCAGACTATTTCCCTTAGTGATTGTACCATTTACATTTCTACCAGCAATGCAAGAAGTTTCTAATTTCTCTACCTCTTGAACAATATTTATTTTTTTGTCACTTGATAATATCTGTTCTGATGAATGTGAAATGCTATCTCACTTTGGTTTTGATTTGCACTTTCCTGATGTCTAATGATGATGAGTATCTTTTTTGTGTGCTTAATGACTCCTCCTCTCCTTCTCCTCCTCCACCTCCTCCTCCTTCTTCTTTCTTTCTCTCTCTCTCTGTCTCTCCCCCTTCCTTCCTTCCTTCCTGTACTGGGGATTGAACCCAGGGCTTTGTGCATGCTAGACAAGTGCTCTACCACTGAGCTACATTCACAGCCCTTTTTATTTGGTTTTGAGACAAGGTCTCACTAAATTGCCCAGCTGGCCTCAATCCTATGATCTTCCTGCCTCAGCTGGGATTCTGGGTGTGCACTACACTGCCCAGCTCCATTTGTATATCTTTTTTGGAGAAATATTTGTTTAAGTCCTTGGCTCAGTTTTTAATGGGACTGTTGTTGAGTTATAGGAGTTCTTTATGTATTCCAGATACCAATCACTTAGACACCTGATTTACAAACCTTTTCTCTCATTCTGCAGTTAACTTGTCATTCCTGGCTAGTGTTCACATATTTTCTTAATCTACTCTTTATATGTGAATGTGAAGGGAGATTAACATAAAAAGCAAACAGCAAACATGAACTTAGCTTTTCCAGGTGATGGTAATGTTTCTCTGGTTAATGACGATTCCCAGGAACAGACAAGATGAACGTAGTGTGTGAGTCCCAGCCAGGATACAGGCTTCCTGAGCATTCTAGAGTGTCCTCCCAGGAAACCAGTGGGGCAAGGCCAGGAGTAATCCTAAGATGTTGAACTTCCTACAGACATGGTGCCTGTCCTCCTGTGGAGTCAGTATGGGTTATCCATGTGTTTTTCCTCTATGTTGCTTCCCAGAGTTTTGTTGATATCCTCCATGTTATAGTTTTCTTACTTATCTTACTTACTTTGAGTCAGTCCTGATATTCTGCCTTTCCCTGTTGTATCTCCTGCACTAATTGTACAGTTTGCTCTGGGTGAAGTCACGTTGGTGGGAGAAAAGCTACCCACTGGTTCAGTGAGCAGCTCGCTGTGGTTCACTCTGTTTACTTCTTTCGGGGACAGGATTATGTATCACAGTTCCACCTGCACAATGTTTTTCATTATAAATCTTCTGTTGACAACTGCTGTATCCAAGCATCTCTAGAAATTTGCCTTTTGGACTGGAATCAGCATTGTTCGATTATGATCTGAAGCTGTGGTGGTGATGCTTATGGTTTTCATTGTGAAAATGAAGAAAATTGCCTTTATTGCCACCCCAAATCTGTACTCAGGGCGACAAGAAGAAAACACCAAAGTAAACTTTCTAACTCTCTCAATCTGGCAGACTGTTTTGTGGTGATATGTGAAGCTGAATAAGTAAGCAAAGAGTTTGCCATGTCGATTTTCAGGATCTCATCTTTCTGAAGTGATAGACGGAGAAACAGTATGAGAAGAACTGTATACGTTTTTAGTAAGAGTCCTTTGGCTTTAATTTTAGTAAATAAACTAAAACCAGAACAGAACCAATTCTCTAGGTGAACGAAGGTCATTAAAAAGTTAGAAATAGTAATGCTTCCTGACACTTTTCTATAGAGGCACGAAGATGGAAGATGGAAATCTCCATAGTTTTGTGTGTGTGTGTGTGTGTGTGTGTGTGTGTGTGTGTGTGTGTGTGTGTTACTAGGGATTGAATCCAGGGCAGTCTAATTTCAAGCTACAGCCCTGTTTTATTTATTATTTGGAAATAGGGTCTTGCTCAGTTGCTGAGGCTGACCTTGAACCTGAAAGTCTCCTGTCTCAGCCTCTCAAGTACTGGGATATCGCCCCCCCACCGGACCCTCAACCGTGAGGCTCCAATGGTGACCATATGTTGCTGGTTCAAGCTTCTCTTTATTATACTTCTCTCTATATCTCTCTCTCTCTCTGGGACTGAGGACGTTACCCAAGCAGTAATAATAACAGTGATAGTGACAGTAATCGTTCTCTTAACCCTGACAGTAACTGTCTCTCTGGCCGCAATTGTCTCTCTCACCCCACTCTCGTTCTCTATAGCCGTTCTTCGAAATAGTAGTCATTCATCCAACCATCATCCTCACCGACCATTCTCTCTCTAGGGCGAGAGGTGGAGGCTCTTAAAGCCACACAGGACTTGAGCCACGAGGTACCTGCATACAGCCCTCACCTGGGCAGGCCGCAAGCCAGGCGTGCTGGTGCATGCACTCTAGCATGGGGCAGCCCTAGGATGTTACCACCTGCAGCCCCTCCTGGCACTCTGTCAGGCGCCATCTTGAGGCAAGGTCTCTCCGGGCCTGCCGGGCTAAGACCCCAACACTGGGATTAGAAGCGTGCACTACTATGCTTAACTATAGCCATGTCTTTAAGTGATGAGAGGGTACACAGAAGAACCTTTTTTTTTTTTTTTTTGGTGCATGACTACTCCATTTGTAGTGTGCTGTATAATTAGCATTGGCAAATAGGTTGATATCAAATCAGGAGTAGAGCTATTAGGAATTGCATTGTCTCTGCACTCCCAGAGTGGTATTGGTGCTGTCTCAGGAAAGGATAAATTTTATGACCCCAGTATTTCACAAATAGATTTAACCAGTGTAGTTTTTTGTTTGTTTATTTGTTTGTTTTTGTCTTCTTATAAGCAACAAGAGCTCTTCTTAGCTACAGTTGCATCTTCAGTTTTGGTCAGAGAAACAATGTTATAAAACTGCTTTTCTGGGATAAATTTCTGGTTACTAGATTTTTAAAATTTGTATAACTGTGTGTGTGTTGCTGGAGATTGAACCCAGGTCTTGTGCATGCCAGGCAAGTGCTCTACCACTGAGCTACATCCCCAGCACCTGTATGACTTTGTTTTTATACAGTCTTACTTACAGGTATTTCTCAAAATATAGTTTTGTATCTGATTGGTTAGAGAGTTCCAGAACTTTTACCTTTTTTTGTTTGTTTTTGTTTTTTTGGTGATACTGAGGATTGAACCCAGAGGCATTCTACCTTCAAGCTACACCCCCAGCCCAATTTTTATTTCTTATTTGGAAACAGGATCTCACTAGATTGATGAGAGTCTCACTACTTGCTGAGGCTGCGATCCTCCTGTCTCAGCCTTCCAAATACTGAGATTACAAGCATGTGCCACCACACCTGGCATCCCAGAACTTTTTTTGTGTGTGTGGTACTGGAGATTGAACCCAGGGGCATTCTACCTCTGAGCTACACCCTCAGCCCTATCTTATATTCTTTATTTGAAACAGGGTCTCACTAAGTTGTGGAGGGTCTCACTAAGCAGCTGAGGCTGGTCACGAACCTGGATCCTCCTGTCTCAGCCTCCCAAGTACTGGGATTACAAGCATGCGCCACCATGTCTGGCTGTCCCAGAACTTTTTAAAAATAAATAAGAAAAGAAGTATTTCCTCAGGGTATTTCAGACTGCACCAAATTAGGTTGCAGTATAAAAGAAATAAGCCATTTCTGTGCCTTGCTTCAGACTGAAGAGTCTTACAGTATTTTCTGGCCTTATTCCTTCAGCTACTATAAATGTGTTAGTGTAGGTTCCAGGGCTAAAAATAGTTTAATATAAATTTCATACCAACCTCTATCCTTGCAATCAAAGGAGAAATAAATAAGACCCTCCCCCCCTTTTTTTTAATAGATCAAAAGTTTCCAACTGTGGTCTTAACAGATCTTATTTTGCCCAAAGTTACCAAATATTTTTACAATTTACATAGGAAAAACACTGTATTTAGACATCCAAGATTTGGGATTGAACTGTGAACTCATACAATGCATCACTACCTCCCAGCCGACTGTGGACCTCTCCACCCTACCCACTGTGGCTTCCCACTGTGACCAATGTCCCTCTGCCTTTCAGCTCCACCATTTACTTCCAGTCATTCTTTTTTTGGCTTTCATAGGACATCCCCCTCCCCTCCTTTGGACCCCTTGCTATTATTCCAGCATATCAATCTTCTATTTTTTACTCACCTTCATGCTCCACATGGACTCCAGGAGCAAGCATTTCAATGCTCATCAGTATTTGCCTTCCTGACTCATTTTTTTCTTTTGGGTGCTCGTGATTGAAGCTGGGGCATTCTACCTCCAAGCTACACCCTCAGCTCTATTTTATTTTTTATTTTGAAACAAGGTCTTGCTAAGTTGCTGAGAGTCTCACTAAGTTGCTGGGGCTGGTCTTGAACCTGTGATCCTCTTGTCTCAGCCTTCCAAGTACTGGGATTATGGCCATGTGCCACCATGCCTGGGTCCTAAGACTCTTAAATCCTGCCTTTCAACCACAGATTGGAAATGTGGAGCATTTCCCTTGGCCCCTAGCTGTCTCCACTAGCTTTATTATGCATTTATATCCCCTGTTCTCAATGGAGCCATCAGTATTTGTTAGGACCAAATGAGTTTCAATAATATGCTAATTAAAATTGCACCAGACCAAACAGAATAGAAGATACAGAAACAAATCCACACACTTATAGCCAATTGATTTTTACAAAGGTGCCAAAAACATATGTTGGTGAAAAGACAGCCTTTTCAACAAATGGTGTTGCAAAAACTGGTTATCCATTTGTAGAAAAATGGAATTAAATCCTTACCTCTCACCCCTTCACGAGAGTCAACTTAAGATGGGTCAAAGACCTGGAAGTTAGAGCAGAGACTTTTCGAAATTACTAGAGGAGGGCATGGATCCAACACTCCAACATATAGGCACAGATAGAAACTTCCTTAATAAGGTCCCCAAAGCTCAGGAAATTGAAACAACAATTAATAAATGTGATATTAAACTAAAGAGTTTTTGTTCATCAATGGAAACTATCAATGGAAATCATCGAGAGTCTAAAGAGAGAGCCTACAGAATGGGAGAAGATCTTTGCCAGTTATTCCTCTGATAGAAGACTAATATCTAGAATATAAAAAGTACTTACAAAACATAACACTAAAAAAAAAATCAAAGAATGGGCAATTGAACTAAATAAACACTTGACAAAAGAAGAAATACAAATGGACAATAAATGTATGAAAATATGTTCAACATCAGCAATCAGGGAGATGCAAATGAAAACTACATCAAGATTCCATTTAACTACAATTAGAATAGTAACTACCAAGAAATAAAATAATAATAAATACTGGCAAGGATGTGGGGAAATTGGAACTCTTTTATACTGCTGGTGGGATTGCAAAATTAGTGTGAACAGTATGGAGATCAGTGTGGAGATTCCTCAGAAAACCAGGAATGGATCCATCATATGATCCAGGTATTCCACTCCTGAGTATCTTTCTAAAGGGACTGAAATAAGATTATTTTAGTGAGATACATGCATATCCATGGTTATAGCAACACAATTCACAATAGCCAAATTATGGAACCAACCTAATCCACTCATCTGTTGATTACAAAATTATGGGATATACACACCAATGGAATACTACTCAGCAAGAAAGAAGACAAAAATTATGTCATTTTCAAGAAAATGGGTGGACCTGGAGAACATTATGTTAAGTGAGATTAGCCAGTAACAGAAAGTGAAGGGGCTTATCTTTTGTCTAATATGCACAAGCTAGGGAGTAATGGGGATAGGAGAGGGACTCCAGATAATGGAGGAGAAACCTCAGTGGAGCCAGGGATGTGATCTAAGGGAAGGACAGGGAAAAGAGTGAGGTTCGTTGAAGGAATTACTACCATTGGCTATGTGTACATATGTGAAAATACCAGTGTCAATCTCAGTAGTCTGTACGGGGAAGAGGGGAAATGGGGAGGTGGGGGGGCACCAAGTGCTGTGTGCATGTATGTCACTGTCAACATGATTTACATTATGATGTGAGACTTAAAGCACCAAAAAAAAGTATACAAAAATTCCACCAGATCCCATAAATATGTATAAGTATGTGTCAATTAAAAATTAAATGATAAAATTTAAAAATTACATAAATATAGACCAGTATATAGAACCGGGTGTTTAAAAATCACAGTGACTTGTTACTTTTTTACCCTTGCTTCCTTATCACATTTTTCAGAGCAGCTATTTCAAAACTTCTCAATGCACTTTAACTCCGCCTTCATTCCTGGATGACTTGACTTCTTGCTCCTTTAAGAAATTGAGCATGAACTTGCTTCTCTTCTTAACTCTCCTTCTTAAATATTTCCTGTAAGGATTCACTCTCTTGGGCTTTCTTTAGACTTTAGTTGTTTCTTGCCTGCCTGTTCTGTTGGCATTGGGAGGTGCTGCTGAATGATACGTACATCAGGGAGGCCTGGCCTCTTCCAGGTGTGTTCTCCAGGTATGCCATCTCAGGCATCACACGGGTCCCTCCCTAGCTCTTCAGAGTGTGTTTCTTCCCGCCTCCTCAGGGACTTTGGTCTTAGATGATCTCCTTTCTCCTCACTGGTCTCCTCTCCTCTCCTCTCCTAGGAATTTGCCTATTCCAGGTACCTCACATAAGCGAATCATAAGTATCCCTTTGTGTCTGACTCATTTTATATAGCATAAGGTTTTCAAGGCCCATCTATGTCGTAGCATGTGTCAATACTTTATTCCTTTTTTATGGATGGGGAATACCATCGTGGGGCTGTCCCACCTTTTGTTCATCCATTTGCCGATGCGCATTTGGGTTGTTTCCACCTTTAGCTGTTGGGAATAAAGCTTCAGTAGCTAGTTTTGAAGCTGCTTCTAGGGTGCCATGTGGTGCAGAGCAAGACTGTGATTCCCCGTCAACACCACCAAACAGCCACTGCCTTTGGGGTTAGTCTTGACCACCCCAGCAAGAGATAAGAAATCTGACAATCATAATGTTACTTTTGTTCTTGTTCCTCGGAGCATTGTTAAGTACACATCCAAGCTCTAAAGCTCTGCATGAGGAACTTCATAACCTAGTTTGGGTCTGTAGCTTATTTAAAAACTTCATTGCAGTCCCTGCTCCCTTGAATGTGAGGGAAAGGAGAGGAGCAGGTTGGGGACACTGGTGATGACCCTCCCTGAGAGACAGGGTTGTTCTGCACTGGTCCTGCGTGTCTACCTGGAACACCCCCCCCCCAACACACACACACACACATATGCAGCCTGCAGCCCGGGGAGGACCTGTCACAGTGCTCCGTTCAGGGAGGAAGCAAAGTAGATAGCTGGTTAAATTGGTGCTGGGTAGAAAAGTGAATGTATGAGCACCAGGAGTAGCTGGCATTACAGGTGACCAGGAAACAGCAGAGGAGAGAAAGAAGACAGGGATAGGGAGAAAGCAGGAAGAGTGAATGGGCTGAGACAAAGGAGAGTAAAGTTAGGAGCCAGAAACATTTAAAAGAAATTTAACTTAAGTTAGAATTAGCCAAGAGGGTCTGATGGAAAGTCACAAAGTAGGACAAGCATTGCCCATGTCCCAAGATTATGTGCAAGCCTTGCATTTTCAGGAAAGAATCTAAGTCTTCACTCAGGAGTTAGAGCCAGCCTCCCTCTGTCCCTCCCTCCCTCCTTCTCTCCCTCTATTCCTCCCTCTCTCCCTCTTCCCCTTCATGGGGGATCAAACCCAGGGCCTGTGCATACCAGGTAAGCACTTTACCTTTGAGTTACAACCTCTAGCCAGATTTCCTGTTTCTTAAAGGATACTGGGAATTGAAAATGGTAATCCAACAGAGGAAAAAAAAAACTTTTTTTTGGAGATGTGTTTTTTCTATGTTGCCCAGGCTGGTCTTGAACTTCTGGGCTCAAGCGAGCCTCCTGCCTCACACTCCCAAGAAGCTGGGACCACAGGCATGTGCCACCATACCTGGCTTTTTTTTTTTTTTTTTTTTGCAGTACTGGGGATTGAGCCCAGGGGCATTCTACCTCCAAGCTACAGCTCCAGCCAGTCCTATTTTTTTTTTTTTTTTATTCTTTATTTTGAAACAGGGTCTCACTAAGTTGCAGAGGGCCTCACTAAGTAGCCGAGACTGGCCGTGAACCCAGATCCTCCGGTCTCAGCCTCCCAAGTACTAGGACTACAAGCGTGCGCAACCACGTCCTGCTTTAAAATTCATAAATAATCCTTCAGAGAAAAGCCAGAAGCTGAGGAGTATTTGGGAAGCTCATGGTGAGAGAGGACGCCAGTCATGAATTGGGAACAAGTTTTCTCCAGGCCCAGAGCCACAGAGATCCCCAAGTAACTTCCTGCTGAAGAACCTGGCCTGCCCCAAAACATGCCTCCTAGTATCTCAGACTCCCATCATTTTCTCCACTTCTTTGGATCTGGATGCCTGTCTCTGAAGAGTTCCTATTTAAAAATGTAACTCTTTACCTGGGAAGGGGGTAACCTGCTATTAGCATGGCTTACAATGTGCTTAATTAGCATTAATCACTGGACGGAAAAACAGGGCTTGGTTTTACAGCTCATTGCATGACAAGTTTAGTTTTTTTTATCTTGTCTTTTAGACCAGATGGTTCTACCGGATTCCATCATTCAATATCAATTGCCTACTGCATGCCCATGATAACTTTAGGTTCCGGAAAAACCACAGTAAACAAAACAGGGTTGAATCCCCAGTTCAAAATAAGTAAAATCAAATCAAATAAGACTGATTTATTTGCCCACATGGAGCTCACAGCCTAGCATGTGTGAGAGGAGGCAGACCATCAACAAATGAATACAGGAAATATAAAGGATTTCAGGTCATGGTTCAGGCATGTGGGGGAAAATTCAGGGAGGGAGGACGGAGTCTTTGAGGGTGAGAAGATGGTGGAAATGGTGGTGTAGAGAGGGCGGTCAGGAGAGTCTCTCTGAGGAGCTGACATTGGGACCAAGACATGAAGAAAGATGGGGAGCAGCCAGCGTGGTGGTGCATGCCTGTGATGGCAGGACTTGGGAGGCTGAGACAGGAGGATCGAAGGTCTCAGGCTAGCATGCAGTAACTTAGTGAGACCCTCTTTCAAAATAAAAAATACAATAGGGTTGGTATAGCTTGGTGGTAGAAAGCCCCAGGCTTCAACCCCCAATACCAAGAGGGGAAAAAAGAAAGAAATAGAAAAGAATTGGGGGGTGGGATGGAATCCATGCGATTTTCTAGAGGAAAAACCCTTGAGATGGGAATGGAAGGTGCAAGGGCCAGAGCTGGAACCTGCCTGCCATGTCTAAGCAGCAACAGGATGTACCTGTAGTCTAACTGTGTAGGGCCTGTGGGCTCTTGGACTGACTTTGGCTTTTGCCCCAAATAAGACAGGAAATGATAGGAGGGTTTTAGGCACCAGTGACATGATCTGACTAATGTTTTCAAAGGCTCACGCTAGCATAGAGAAGAAACTTCAGGGGAACCAGCATAAGAGCAGGGCAACCAGTGAGAAGTATCAGATTCTGGGTAGACTTTGGAGGCAGAGCCAATAGGATTTACATGCAGTCTGGATGTGGATACAAGAGGAAGCAAGGATGACGCTCAAGGTTTTGACCCTGACTAAAGGAAGACTAAAGGAATATATGATATTGTGTGGGAAGATCGGGGGTTTGGCTTGGGACAGTTTAACAGGAGTAGTGACCCTCCAAAACTCATCTCCCCCTGGAACTTTAGAATATGACCTATTTGCAAATAGTCATTGTGGATGTAAAGATCCTAAATCAGATTATCCTGGATTTAGGGTGGGCCCTAAATCCAATGACTAGTGTCCTCATAAGAAGAAGATACAGAGAGGCCCACAGGGAGGTTGTGTGAAGACAGAAGCAGGGACTGGAGTCAAGCTGCTGCAAGCCAAGGAAAGCCAGGAGCCACCGGAAGCCGAAAGAGGCAAGAGAGGATGGTCACCTAGGTCATGCAGTGGAAGTGTGGCCCCGTGCACACCTTGATCTTATAGGTCTGGCTTCCCAAACTCTGAGGAATACACTTTCGTTCTTTTAAGCCCATGGTCATTTGTTATGGCAGCCCTGGAGAGATGTTAAAACAAGTGTCCGGTAGACATTAATTGGTAGATGTTAAAATAACACAAGTCTGGATTTTAGAGAAAAGATCTGAACTGGAGATACAAAGTTGACAATTGTGAATTGTGAATATAAAGATGTTGTTTAAAGCAATGAGAGTAATATATATATATATGTATTATATGGAAAAATATATATGGAAATATATATATATATATATATATATATATATATATATATATATATATATATATGGAAATACAGTCTAGAGATTTGTAGAGGTCTGTGGATCCAGTTTTAGGCTGTCCTGTGTGCAGATGTTGAACAAGTGAAGAGGATCCAGGGAAGACCAGCTGGGGAGCTCATTCTTAGCAGAAGTGTGGGGGGGGGGAGGGGAAAACCCTCTTTCTCCCTTTCTGAGTATCAAAGAGGAAAATGATGTATCGATTAGACACCTCCTGCTTTTAAGGGACTCGGGTTTTGTTCTTTATTGTCCAAAGAAATCTGAGACGAATTTAACAGCCCTCCTTGGGGTGGGCTCAGAGTGCCCCTCCCCAGCACATGTGCAGCTTATATTTATAGCCAGAGAGAAGGAAGTGACATATGGAGATAACATGATTGGCTACAGTCGGCATTTGCCGTATTTGGTCAAAGTTTGGCAGCTTTCAGCCTCTGATTGGTTGGAGGTTCCGCTGCTGTGATTGGCTGAGCCTCAGTTGCTTGGTTACAAGGGCGTATGCTAGATTGGGCTACACATTTTTATATATCAAGTTTGAATCGAATCTGTACGTATGGCGGCTGCCTTGGGCCAAAAATTTCCCCCCAAATATGGTAACAGATTTAGGCCAAATTTGTCAATACTAGCCTTGGATGACTTCCACCAGGGAACATTTTATATTATGGAAGGAGAATAGGACAGGAGGGAGGCCCCTTTATCCTGTTCAGTATGGGCAGTAGAAAGCTGCCAGAATAGTACTAGAGCAGCCCAGAAGCTCTTTGGTCCTTCTCTTCCTCTGCTCCAGGAGAGAGAGTACCCCAGGTGAAAGGAGGAGTTAGGACCGCTAGAGAGGCTCTGTCAAAGAGGCACAGCGGGCTGGAAGGAAGGGGCTTAATCTGATAATGGGCATGGAGGCTTAGCCCACAGCTCTTCATATAATGGGTGAGGAACTTACATAATTATGATTAATGGTTTTATTTCAAATTCTAAGCCGTCCTTTTACAGGTAAGGAAATCGAAGGCCAAATGTTCAGGAGCCAATAGCGATTTCTTTAAGTTACACTCATAGAAAAGTCCGTGGGAAGCCCTCTGTTTTCTCGTTCTAAGTGCATTTCTGTTCTTCTCAGTGCTCTTGTAGGAAGGACCCTCTGCTCGGGGCCCAGTCTCCTCCGTCTTCTCTGTGCACAGCCCCGTTCCTTCTCAGGTCCCTACGGATCGCCACAATGTGCTGTGGGCGTAGTCCCTTCACTTCCTTATGGGGTCCTTGCGGCTTCTCACAGCTCTACCGTGTCGTGGCCTGGGAATTCTTTCCTGACCTGTGCAGCCACACCACTCTCATCCTCTTTGAAATTCCCAGAACTCATTCTGCGTGCCACAGCTGGTACCTGGTGGTGGTGGTTAGGAGGATAGGACAGGAGGGAGGCCCCTTTATCCTGTTCAGCAGCCCAGAAGCTCTAGTACTATTCTGGCACCACCACTATGGTGGTGGTGAAGGGGAGCAAAACGCTGGTGGCTTCCAGTCCCGCTGTCCTCTCTTGAACACTTTTACTTTTCCTGCCATACCCTGCTGGTTAAGGACTGGCGGGAGCAGCAGCTGGGGTGTGTGTGTGTGTGTGTGTGTGTGTGTGTGTGTGTGTGCATGTGTGTGCGCGCGGGTGTGTGTGTGTTCATGTTTTCTTTCCTGGAGATTGAACCCAGGGGCATTCTACCTCTGACCTGCACCCCTAGTCTTTTTATTTGTTTATTTTTTTAAATTTTGAAACAGGGTCGCTAAATTGCTGAGACTGGCCTCCAATCTGCAATTCTGTCTGTCTCCTGACAGCCCGGTATGCTTTTGGGAATCCTTAAGGGGAGACATAGAATCACACCCAGGTAGAGGTGCTCACAGAGCTTTGTGTTGCATCTGGCATGGCCTGACATTTGCCATCACTTGTTACTTTGGTGTAAAAAAGATCTTGTAAGGCTTTTAAAGTTGGATCCTTCTCATAGTATTATCTGCATTAAAATAGCTAATGTAGTAGCCCCATTTGTCTGACAATGCTTAAGCATAAAACATTTACTTCTTTTGGTAAGACCTTTATTCTCCTAAAGTTTTTGCTCTGGGGCAAACTTTTGATAACCCAGGAAAAGAAAATATTGACTCAGCGTGAAAGATGCTGATAACAGTGATGTATGCCTGCAGTAACCTGTGTCTTCTCAGATAGACACCTTCTTGCTTCAAGGGCAGAAAAACATCAGTTTCCTGTGGCGACAGTAGTAATGGATGCCGTCCTCTTGTCTCTGCTTTTGCTGTTTTGTCTAAAATTGTGTTTACCTAAAATTGTATTTACCTTGTCAAGGGAAGATCTATATTTCTCCACCTTAATATGTTGGGATGTTAACAATTGCTGTTGGCACAGGTTGTGTTTATTTCCTTTATACTTACAGAAGTTTCAGAATTGGAATATTTGGGACCAAATGAAGTCATGCATTCTCATAAGTTATTTTATGTAAAGCTTTCCATCTTGTGTGCCATAAAGGTGTTCATGAACCTTTGAATGAATGAGTGGATATATCCTTTTTTATTGTATTTTACAGCGTACCATAATTGTGTCCCCTCGTAGTTTTTAGCTTGAAGCTAATTCATTTGAAGTTGTTAACATTAGTGTGAGAGACAGTCTGTGGAGGTGAAGACTTGCTTGCTTTAATGTCGGCATTGCTTCATATCTGGTAATGAAGAAAATTCACTTTTGTCCCATCTAATACCTTCTACTTTTCTCTTTTGTAAAAAAAAAAAAAAAAGTAACAGCTTTGTTGAGATCTACTTCATAAACCATAAAACCCATCCATTTAAAGTACACAATTCAGTGTTGTGTGTGGTTTTGTTTTTTTTGTATACTCACAGAATTGTACAACCATTTCCACTAGTTAATTGCAGAACATTGTCATCACTTCCCAAAAAGGAAGCTAGTGGCAGTCACTCCTTGCTCCTCTCTCCCTCTGGCCCCTGGCAATCATTTGTTTCAATGTATTTACCTATCCTGGACATTTTATAGATATGAAACTGTGCAACACCTCAATATGTGGTCTTTTGTGTGTGGTGCTGGAGATCAAATCCTGGAGCTGGGCAAGTGCTTGGCTCCTGTGCTCCACCCCCTCCCCTCATATGTGACCTTTTGTGTCACTTAGCATACGTTTCGTCTGTGTTTTGAAGTTTTCATCTATGTTGTAGCCTGTATGAGTGTTTCATTCCTTTTCATTACAGAATAATAGTCCACCATATGAATATACCATATTGTATTTATCCATTTACCAGTTAATGGACATTTGTTTTCACTTTTTAACTGTAATTTTTTTTTAAGTACTGGGGATTGAACCTGGGGCATTCTACCTCCGAGCTATACCCCCATTCCTATTTTTTAATTCTTTATTTTGAAAGAGGGTCTCACTAAGTTGTGGAGGGCCTCACTAAGTAGCTGAGGCTGGATCCTCTGGTGTCAGCCTCCCAAATACTGGGATTACAAATATGTGCCACCATACCCGGCTATGTTTAATATTTTGAGAAATTACAAGTCTGTTTTCCAAAGCAGCTGTTACTATTTAACATGCTCACCTGTAATGCTTCAGAGCTCATTTCTCCACATCTTTGTCAACACTTGTTATTGTGATTTTTTTTTTTTTTTAATGGTGCTGGGGATTGAATTCAGCGCCTCACACATGCTAAGCACACACTCTACCACTTAGCCACATCCCTGGCCCTTTTTACTTTTCATTTTGACATAGAGTTTGCAGAGTTGCCCAGATTGTCCTCGAACTTGGAATGAATCTTCCTGCCTCAGCCTCCCCAGTAGCTGGGACTGAAGTCATGCTTCACTGGGCCTGACTTATTATTGAGTTTTAGATTGTAGTGAGTTTGAGGTAGTATCTCACTGACTTTGATTTGCATTTCCATGATAGCTAATGATGTTGAACATCTTCCAAAGTGTTTATTGGCCATTTGCATATCTTTGGAGAAATGTCTATTCAGAATCTGTGCCCCTTTTAAAACGGGGCTACCTTTTTGCTCTTAAGTGGTAAGAGTTTTTTATATATTTTAGATACAAGTTCTTGTGATTTGCAAATATTTTCTTTCATTCTGTGTGTTGCCTTCTCCCTCCCTCCCTCCCTTCCTCTTTTTCTTCCTCCCTTCCTTCTTTTTTTTTTTTTTTTTGTGCTGGGATTGAACCCAAGGGTACTCTACCTCTGAGCTGTACCCCCAGCCATTTTTATTTTTTATTTTGAAATGGGATTTCAGTAAGTTGCTGAGGCTGGCCTTGAACCTCTAATCCTCCTGTCTCAGCCTCCCCAGTGCTGGGATTACAGGCATGTGCCACTGCACACAGAGATGTCTCTTTTTCTTGATGGTGACCTTTGAGGCACAAAGTTTTAAAATGTGGCACAGGCCAATTTGTCAATTTATGTATTTTTATTTTTTCATTTGCATTTTTGTTGTCTTATTTAAGAAACTAATACCTAGTCCATAGTCATGAAGATTTATGTCTGTACTTTCTTCAGAAGGCTTCATTTTAGCTCTTGTGTTTAGGTATTAGAAGAAGAAGAAGAAGATGATGATGATGATTCTGTGCTGGGGATCAAACCCAGACTCCTGTGCATGCTAGGAGAGCACTCTGATCCTGAGCTGCCTTTCCAGCTCTTAGATCCGTTTTGAGTTGACTTTGTAGAAGGTGTAAGGTAAGGTTCCAACTTCATGCTTTTGCAGGTGGATATGCAAACAATGGTCTTTTGTTGAAAAGACCATTGTTTTCCCCCTGAGTTGTCTTGACAGCTTGTTGGAAGTTAGTTTATCATAGAAGTGTGCAGGTTTGCTTCTGGACTGTCAACTCTGCCCCCAGGGTCTACATGTCTCTCCTGATGCCTCTGCCATACTGTCTTGCTGATGTGGCTTTAAAAAGTAAAGAAGACTTCTGTAATACTCACATTACAAGGGGGGGGGGGAGCATTCCAATTGTAGGCAGTAGGCCTCTTGTTAGGTTGTAAAGTCAGAGGAAGAGGCACCAAGCAGATGACATTACCCTTGAAAACCCTTAGGAAGGCGGGGCATTGGAGATCAAGCACCATTTTGCATTGAGACAATACAGCCAGTTTTTTACCAGGTTGTGTCTTTAGTGGAGCACCCATGGAAGGAGTTGGTTTCTGTCAAGGGGCCCTGCTGTGTGAAAAGTGCTTACCTTTACAGTGTCACTGTACAAAGAAATGGAATTCAAAGCAGACTGGCATTTCCTTTCCCACACGCTCACTGTACGCATGCTCGTTGCTGGATGGGGACACAAGTGTGACTGTTATTCATTTCACTTATTCCTGTCTCTCCTTTCTTCTATTCTCCCCTTCGTACTGCCCCCCAACCCACCTTCTCTTTCCCTTTCTCTTCTCCTTTCTCCTCTGTCTTACTTCATTTTAGCCTCTAGCCCCTGGCACATTTTGCTGAATTACTGTATATCATTGTGCCTGTGATACCACTCTCAAACAGATACTTTGATTTCATTGGGAGGAAGGAGCTGATTGGGGAAAAATGTCCAAAAAGGTTCCTTCGAGGGGCTGTTTTCCCCAGATATATAAGTCAAAGTCCTAATTCTCAGTGCCTCTGATGTACTTATATGGAGTTAGCCCTTTAAGGAGCTAATTAAGGTAAAACAAGGTCCTATGGGTGACTCCTAACCCAATATGACCAGTGTCCTTATACCAAGAGGAAATGTGGACACAGATACACCCAGGGGGAGGGCTCATGAAGACACAGGGAGAAGATAGTCCTAAGCAAGCCAAGGAGAGAGGCTCAGAAGAAGCCAGCCCTGCCACCACCTTGACCCCAGCCTCCAGCACTGTGAGAAGATAGTCTTCTGTTGTGTCATCCACCCAGTGTGTGATACTTGGCTCTGACAGCCCTAGCAAACAAAGGTAGGGGTGTATTTCCTTCTGATTCTCTGCATTATTGAAGAATTACAAATTTGGTTTTCAATGTTATATAATCTTACTAAAACAAATTTGGAAAGGAATTTATGCTTCCACATCCAAATCCAATTTGAACGTCAAAATGGTGCTGTAAGGTGACTGGGTTTTAAAGCCTTTGTCATGTTGTTCCCTCTGCCTAGAAAGATCCACACCTCCCCTACATGCTGCCCCTTTTTCTTTGCTAAGTTCTCTCAGGACTTAGCTTCCTCCAGGGGGCTGTCTCTGACCCTCCACTATGGCATCAATGTACTGTGGTGGGGCTGCTTGTTACGTACTGTCAGTTTCCTCTGCCAGACTGGCAGCCTCCTGAGGAAGAGCTGACTTTCCAGCATCCAGCAAAGTGCAAGAATGTCTTGTTGATGGAGGACAAGGTCATATAGCCAAGTTTTTTGCTTTTTTATTTTTGTGGTACTAGGGATAGAAGCCAGGAGCATTCTACCTCTGAGCTACATCCCCAGCCAGATTTTATTCTTTTATTTTGAAACAGGGTCTCACTGAGTTGTGGATAACCTCACTAAATTGCTGAGGCTGGCCACAAACCTGCAATCCTCCTGTCTCAGTCTCCCAAGTACTGGGATTACAAGCGTGTGCCACCATGCCCGGCTAACTTGAGTCTTTTAAACAACCAATTCCACTCATTTGAACTATATTGTCGTCGTCCTCGTCCTCGTCCTCCTCCTCTTCCTTCTCCTTCTTTTTGGTGGTGGTGGTACTGGGGATTACACCCAGGGGTGTTTTACCACTGAGCTATACTCCAGCTATTTTTATCCATTTTTTCAATTTTGAGACCCTTAGTGAGTCTCAAAATAAAATGAGATAAAGGTCTCACTATGTGGCCAAGTCTGGCCTTGAACCTGTGATCCTTCTGTCTCAGCCTTCTGAGTGCTAGGATTACAGGTGTGTACCACCACACCCGGCTTGATGCTGTTTCTTAGTAATTTATCTGAATTATTGTCATAGTGGGCATGGTTTTCTCTCTGAGTACCAGCGCATGTATGTTAGTGTAGTCTGCTCCCTGCATTGACAGTACGGGGAATGTGCATTCGGTGTATGTGTGTAATGAACTCATACCTTGCCTTGTTTCCCAAAGGAGTTAATGCTACCTACCACACTGAAAAAGCCTAGTATAAGTCCTTTTATACTTTCCCAGGAATCTCTTTTAGAGATAGTGATGTAAACAGATTACCTCCTTCTAGCAGTGGCTAGAGAGGGGATATTGGCCAACATTTGAGATATAAAATGAACCTAAATCTGCATCCAGATTACGTGTGCTCCATGATCATGAATGACTCATTCCCTCCCCACATAAATTCTGCACCTAGTGTATTAAGTCTTGGGAATATAAAAGTGAATAAAGAAATCCTTTGCTTTCATAAGCAGACAGTTTATGATATCATGAAATCAGATCAATCCTACAACAGTGGGGTTAGTGCTGCAGTAGTGTTATGAACAGGATGTCATGGGACCGTAAGAGCTCAGCCACTGCTCTGCCTATGTGTATTTCAGGAGGGCATCCTGTTGGAGCTGGGTTTCAGAAGAGTGCAGGAATTTACCAGATCAAAAGTGGGGAAAAGTACTCAAGGTACCAAATTATGAAAAGATCTGGTCCCATAATTAATATACATGAGGTAAAATAATGAAAAGGAGTATTTCCAAAGAAATAGTTGTTTTTTATGTCTATACAATTGTGGGTAGGTTTCCTTTTTCTCTTTCGGGATTTTCTTTAATATTATTGCTTTGTTGGTTTCATAACTCAATACAAATAAAATGAAATAAAAGCCGGTGGCTATTGTATCAGAACATTAATGTGAATTAATTCATTTCTTACTGCCTATATTTGCACTTAGTTTAGCATCCAGATTAAAGTACTAGCATTGTCTAAGTTCCTAAGTTATTAGATTTTTAGGAGAGGGTGCAAAATAGGGTACCATTTGCTCCCTGTTTTGATAAACAGACTCCAGTTTCCCGTTTCCCGTTTCCCGTGGGTTTCTGTTGACTGGGTCTCATCCGGGAGGCCAGGCTTAGTCTGGTGGGGTGCCCTTTGCTGACTTGTTTGGGGAAAGCGTGTCTCTTAGCTTGGTTGAGCAGAGAGAGTGTTTACCCTGGATGCAGTTAGTGGAGTGCATTCAACCAAGGAGGCAACACAGAGCGGTGGTTGGGAGGGATCTGGGGAAGACTGGATTATTTATTAAGCCAGTGTTACCAGAGAAGAAGGCACCAATAGAATTCTCAGATGGTGGGACAGGTCTCTCGGATGGAGCGAGAGGCACTGGGCAGGTGGAGCCAGGCTGTGCAGGAAATGAGGTCTGCAGACACTTGGCTGGTGCTAGAAGGTTCTCTTTATGTGGAATCCATCATGTCTTTCCAGGACCAGGGAGGCCGTTAATAGGTACCATGCTGGCCCACACACCAGGTTCTGGAGGTTTTCCCAAAACAACTCTACAGTGAGGCTGAATAGACTTTTCATTTCACTGAGTCCTGAAGGTTATGGCTGACACCAAAGGTATATACACAAAGATGTCTCCTTTGTGATTTTTTTTGTGGAAGATTGAAATATATTATTATTATTAATTATTATTATTTTGGTACTGATGATTGAGACAAGGGGCTTTCTACCTCTAAGTTATATCCAGCCCTTCTCCTCTCCCCCCCTCCTTTTTTTTGAAACAGGGTCTTGCTAACTTGCTGAAACTGGCTTCAAACCTGTGATCCTCCTGTCTCAGCTTCCCAAGTACTGGGGTTGTAGGCATGCACTACCATGCCCAGCTTCAAAATATATTTTTTAAGTTGTGTCAAATTTAAATCACCACAATCACCACCCTGTATTTTTTTCCCTCGAGGGAGCAGGGTGGGAATTGGGGAAAGGGTCAGATGAGAAATGTGTGCACATTTGTCTTTATCAATTTGTACCTAACAAAAATGTATATATACAAAGCACGAATTATTACAATAAAAAAAAAGATATTTTCTCTGTCCCTTTTGCCCAACAATTGCTTATTTCATCTGGGTCAAAACAAAATTTATTTCTAACATCTCCCTAATATTTTTTTCTTTTAATCCCATTTTTCTCCTTTAAAAATGTAGAAACCTAAGCCAGGGTTGGGGGTACTATATGCATATAATCTCAGTACTTGGGAGGCTGAGACAGGAGGATCGCAGGTTCAAGACCAGCCTCAGCAACTTAGTGAGCCTCTCAGCCAACCTAAGCAAGACCTTATTTCAACACAAAAATAAAAGGACTAAGGACTATGGTTGTAATTCAGAGGTAGAATGCTGTTTGGTTCAATCACCTATAACACACACACACACACACACACACTAAAGACCTCAGTGTGAACTACATGAGCAGGTTGAGCTTTTGCCTGAAAATGGGACACAGTGCAGGCTTACCTTCTGGTCAGTTTAATAATGTGAAGGATTAGAAGGTGAGCGCTGGGAGGGGATGTATAAAAGGACACTGAAACTTTGACCATCCTGCTTCCAAGAAGCTTATGATTTGTGTCATATAGCTGAGTATTCACTAATTAAAATCCTTTTCAGGATGACATTAGAAGAAATGATGGTAAAAAACTGGAAGAGATTATTTCAAAATTATTACATTTGTTTGTATCTGGAAATGTAATTGTGTTTTGGCCCATAAAATGCTATTCCCCCCCCCCCGAGATGGCATAAATAATTCTAAATATGTTGTTCATAAATTATCCTACAATTTTTGTAAGCAATCAAGTGCACTGGAAAAGATATTTTATTATACTAGATTTTTACTTAAGAGTAGAAGTCCAAAAATCAAATGTCACCTTTGTCCAAGAAGTACTACATCATTTTAAGTTTTTCTATAGCACATACACACAGTTTGCATGGGTGGTTAAACATTCTTGTTTTGTTGGTCAGGTAATCTGGTTATGAACTAAAGACTGGCCCTCACTTCCATGGAACCTACTTTGAACTTGAGTACGACCAAGCTGTGGTAAATGGTGGTAGCTTGCCAATTCCTCAGGAAGGTCAGCTTTCTAGAAGATTGAGTTACAAAATAAAGGCCCCTCTCTCATCAACAGATGGTTTCAGTGGCAAAGTCAAGGTGACAAGATTTAAAATATTTATTACTTTTAAAGACACCCATTCTTTAGTGACTAGTAACCAGGACACCAGACCCTTATTAACAACGGTTTCTGATATGTTTAGAACATGTTATGAATGGGGATGCCCATCTCTCTAAAATGAAATTCCTAAAATATATATTTTTCAAGCTACATCGGACATATCCACTCTTTCTCTCTTTTCCCCCAGGTGTCTTGTTACCATAGATCAAAGTAAACATTTGCGTGACTGCCTTAAAAATGGAATTCTTCCATATCAGTAACACTTTACAGTTATACTACTTTGCCTTAGACTCACCTGGATGCTCTATGGAGAATTTATGACAAATAGTTTTATTTAATGATTTGGGCAGCTGTATATTATGACACCTAGAAGTACAAAGATCTCATTGAGGTAGAACATCATCTAAAATGGCCAATTAATCCCCATCATCTCCTCCTCCTTCACCTCCACTGGGGATGGAATCCAGGGCCTCATACATTCTAGGTAAGTTCTCTGCTACTGAGCTATACCTCCAGATCATTAATTTTCTGGTAAAAGAATTTTTTTTTCTGTCCATATTCATTCTGCTATAGGAAGTGTATATTTAATATAATGATTGAAAAGGATGACATCTTGACAAGTTAAATAATATACTAATTTAAAGCAGTAGTAGAAGCTGGGCGTGGTGGTGCACGCTTGTAATCCCAGCATTTGGGAGGCTGAGACCGGAGGATCTGGGTTCGCAGCCAGCCTCAGCTACCTAGTGAGGCACTCCACAACTTAGTGAGACCCGGTTTCAAAATAAAGAATAAAAAAATAGGGCTGGGGGTGTAGCTCGAAGGTAGAATGCCCCTGAGTTCAATGCCCAGTACAAAAAAATAAAAAAATAAATAAAGCAGCAGTATAAGAGATGTTGCAGGACAATAAGAGTCAAATCAATACTGTGAAGTTCTAAGGGGGAAATATTGTAAGGTTGATTTATAAGGGAAGGCTTTGAGAAGATTGGCACTTTTGTTCATACGTTGATTTATCAAATGTTTATTGAGAGCTCACTAAGTTCCTGGAGCCTCTCCAGGTTTGGGCATACAGCAGCGCAAAGCCAGGACAGGTCTATGCTCTGAAGGTACTTACTTTCTCGTGGGAGAAAAAAGAAATCCATTTCACCAGATAATATGTGATAATGGCTCTGCAGAACATTGGGTAAGGTGCTAAGATGTGGTGCAGGAGAGGATACTGAGTTCCTTAGTCAACATCGTGTGCTTTGGCAAGGTGCTGTTTAAGCAGAGGCCTGAATGATAAGATGGAACCAGCCTTGCAGTCTTCTATGCATTCCAGGCAGAGGGGCAGGCAGGGGCCAGCCCCTCAGGTAGGATGGAGCTTGACGTGTTTTGAGGAACAAAAAGATGAAACCAGAACCAGATCATGGACCTGTAAATGTCTAGGTAAGGAGTTTGGATTAAATGCTAACTGCAATTGTACGCTATGGGAGCTTTAAGCCAAGTGGCCCATGAGCTGATTTCTGTTTTTAAATTCCTTTCTGGACTCGGTAGAGAATGGGCTTCTAAAGGCAAGAGCGGAGGCAGTTCTACCAGTGAGGAGCAACTGCAGAAGCCTAAGTGAGAGGTTGCGGTGGGTGGATGGGTGGGAGAAAGATGTGGCTAAGCTGACACATCTGGGATCTGCTGTGGGTATGCAGCCTCCAGAACTGCTAATGGGCTTGAAATGGACTCGTGAGGGAAACAAATCAAAGATGACTTCTAGGTCTTTGGCTTAAGTAACTCAGTAAATGATGGTGAACTTTGAAAAAAGGATAGGACTTGGGGAAAGAAGCAGCCAAGAACTTCAGTTATGCAGGTGGTCATAGATGCGGGTATGGCTTTTAAGATTTGATAAAGGCAGGACATTATCATTTTATTGTAATTAACTGTGGAAGTGATACCAGATACAGACCAAAATCAAGTCTTTTTTTTAGCAATTTACCTTTATTCCATTCTTTGTCATTAGAGAGGATCTTGTACCCTGAAATGTTTCCAGACTAAAAATGTTTTTTAATAGTTTGTTAATAGCTAAGAAGCCTAAGGAATAGGTTGAATAATGACCCAAAAAATATATAGTTAGCAGTGCACAGTTATGCACTTTTGTAATCTTGGACTTACAAGAGGCTCCCCAATGGGGTTCTTTCTTCTTAATGAAAAAAGTGAGAAATTAAATGTCAATAGGTTAAGTAGAGCTGCAAGAATAAATAAAAAATGCACAATAAGCCAGGTATGGTGGCACACGCCTGTAATTCCAGTACTTGGGAGGCTGAGACAAAAGGATTGCAGGTTTGAGGCCAGCCTTAGCAACTTACTGTGGTCCTCCGCAACTTAGACCTTGTTTCCAAGTTAAAAATAAAATAGGGCTGAGGGTATCTCAGAGGTAGATGCCTCTGGATTCAATCGCCACTACCACAAAAAGAAAATCACTTTAAGTGTTTTGTTTGATTTTTGTAACTAGGATTTGCAGCTGGATCCTAGACCTATTGCTAATTTATTAATTGTTAATTTTCTTAAAAATTGGTTGTTGGTTAAAAAAAAATTCACTTGAAATCCACAAGAACCTACAAATGAACTGATTCAATAGTGAGATCTGAGGCTAAAATTTTATATAAATATATTGTTAGAAGTCTGAGATACATGCCAGGTATACTGTAAGAGGAAACATTATAAAAGCCCTTTGCTCTGCTTCACCCCCAAAGGCTAGTGAATGTCAACTCTCACAAATAATAAAAATAACTGAGATAATCTCACAAATAATAAAAATAATTGAGGGCTTAAAAGCCATGGAACTACATTGTCCTGGGAAGGAAGGAGCTACCTTTGGCTGAGGAAATTTTATTATATTCCACCTCCTTTCTTCTCCCTTTTCTCTTTCTTTTTTTGCAGTGCTGGGGATTGAACCCAGGGCCTTTAAGCATGCTAGGCAAGTGCTCTACCACTGAGCTACATCCCCAACCCTTCCTTCTTTTCATTTTTTAAAAAAATTTTTGTGTGATCCTTTCTTAATAGGAACATGGAACAAACACAGTTAAGACATTACACCTGGACTCTCTCATTTAAGATGATGTGCTGGGGTTTCTATGAAAACAAAACAAAACAAAACTGAATTCCATTTCTAAAATCTGTTTTAATTTTATATTCTAAAGTAATACTTCATATGAAACTTGCACTTCTCTCCTTATTTTGGCTTCTTGCCTTTTAGGACATTTGTGATATTGTTTATGATAATTTTTTCCCATGTGTTGGGGGGGGGATACTGGGAATTGAATCCAGAGGCATTCTACCTCCAAGCTACACCCCCAGACCAATTTTATTTCTTATCTGGAAACAGGGTCTCACTAGGTTGCTAAGAGTCTCACTAAATTGCTGAGGCTGTCCTCAAACCTGTGATTCTTTTATCTCAGCCTTTCAAGTACTGGGGTTACAAATGTGTGCCACCATGCCCAGCTTAGTAATTTAGTAATTATTTAGTTTCCTTCTCTCTCTCTCTCTCTCTCTCTCTCTCTCTCTCTCTCTCTCTCTCTCTCTCTCTCTCTCTCTCCCTCCCTCCCTCCCTCTCTCTCTCTCTCTCTCTCTCTTCCTGTACTGGAAATCAAACGCAGGGCACTCTGCATGCAAGGCAAGCGCTTTGCCACTGAGCTACAACCCAGCCCTGATGAGCTACATCCCATCCCCCGTGATAATGTTAAGTTGAGGTCAGCTCTGGCCACCTCTGAGAGAGGAGGCCGTGGGCATTGGGAAATGTCTGGCGAGATGACTAGGGATGTGTTATGATTTATAAAGACAGATAAATTATCACTGCCCTTTCTTAGTGCATGATACTAAATGTCTGTCACAAGGGTTTATAAATGAATGGTCATCAGGGTAGAGAGCAAACATGGAAACTGCTGTGGTTAGTGTAGAACTTGAGTTATTCTGGAAGTTCTAAGATATTTGATTTTTGCATAGAACTTCACCAAAGGCTAGGTGAATGGACTGCATATGGAACTGCATCCATTTTAACCTGGATGGCCATTTAAGCCACATGGGAATATCTTTTGGGCGTTATTTTAACTGCTGATGGTATCTCTGAGGTGCCTGCGTGTTGCCACCAGAGCTCCGAGGCTTGGTTTTATGTGGGTGAGTGTGGATGGGTAGGGCGAAGTTCAGTTGTTCAACCATGATGATGAATAAATGATTCTTCCTGTCATTTCTTCTCCACTGGCATTGTCTTCCAGGTGCAAAGACTAGAACAGATTTCAGGAGGCAGCTCAAGAGTACAGAAGAGAATAGGAAGGGATGGTCTGGGAGGTGTGTGCTACACATCACTAAATATTGCCTCCCGGTTTGATATGACTCAACCAGGAATCCTTTAAAAAAAAGTTAGTAGAATGTTTATTTTATTTATTTATTTTTTATGGTGTTGGAGATTTAACTCAGGGTCTTGTGTCCTTCCACTGAGGAGCTACATCCCCAGCCCGGTAGAATGTGTGTGTGTGTGTGTGTGTGTGTGTGTGTGTGTGTGTGTGTGTGTGATTGAACCCAGGGGCATTCTACCTTGAGCTATAGCCCGTTTTATTTTTTATTTCGAAACAGGTTATCACTAAGTTGCTGGGGGCCTCCCTAATTTGCTGAGGCTGTCTTCAAATCTGCCATCCTCCTGTTTCAGCCGCTTAAGTACTGAGATTAAAAGCATTTACCACCACACCCGGTCCCAGCTCAGTAGAATCTTAAAGTTGATGTATGTGGCTCTGATGGAAACCCTAAAGGCTTCCCTCTTTATCTTCCAGTGGAAATTATCTCATGTCTATGTCTGGTGGACCTTCATCATGGCAACATTACATGGTGATAGTGGGGAACATGCCCTGGATTCAGAACCAGGAGAAACCGTTCTCGTCTAAGCTCAGCTGCTGAATATCTTGGCACCACACGACAACGATTCTACTGGGTTGGGGACGCAGCTCAGTAGAATGCCCCTGGGTTCAATCCCCAGTACCACAAAAAAACAAAAACAACCCCCCCCCCCAAAAAAAAACCACCACCACCAACAAAATAAAATATAAAAGCCATTCTTAGCTCCTCAGCTGTATGAAAGCAGGTTGTGGGCTGCATGTAGCCTAAGCTTGCTGACCCCTGGTCTAAGTAGTAAAAAGGCAGGAAAAAGAGTAAAAAGGAGGAGTTTGAACTGACAGTTTTTAGATGCTGGATTCTGACATTTTCTCTTAGGATCAACAGGCTAAAGAGGAGAATCTGGAGACAAAATTGTTTTTTTTTTTTTTTTTTTTGGTGGGCTTTGTTTTGTTTTATTATAAATATTCACAATATGGTTTCCTGTGTAATTTTGTGTTTTAAATTTGATTTTATTCCTGTTTGCTTTTCCTCAACTTTCTAAGCACATAGCTGTTTATCATTTGCAATACTCCCCAAATTTCTTACTGCATACAAATTGCCCAAAAGCTATCTTTGCTGACAAAGATGGGACCTTTTCCTTATGAAAAGGGAAGCAGCCATTTTTATTGGCCCTGGAGACCGACATAAAGAAATGAGGCCCAGGCAGGTGGGCCTCTGAATTCTGGGAGGGGCCAGAATGACAGGAGCAACTGGGGCCAAATGTTACTAGAAGACCCCATCTCTTCCTCTAATAGTGTTGAGTCCTGTTCTACTTAATGAATGGTCCAGAGTTCTATTAAAAGATCCTCTTAGCTGGGCGTGGTGGCACATGCTTGTAATCCCAACATTCGGGAGGCTGAGACCGGAGGATTCGGGTTCGAGGCCAGCCTCAGCTACCTAGTGAGGCACTCCGCAACTTAGTGAGACTCGGTTTCAAAATAAAGAATAAAAAATAGGACTGGGGGTATAGCTTGAAGGTAGAATGCCCCTGAGTTCAATCCCCAGTACCGCCAAAAAAAAAAAAAAAAAAAAAAAAATCCTCTTAGCCCATATTAGGATGCACTGACATCTTGGTTTCCTGGAGGGCACGGCCTAGAAGGAGGTGCTATGAACCAAGTGCCCCCAACTCCCCCCGTCCTTCTTTCCCTCCCCCTGTAATACGCTCAGGTCCTGTGTCCCCCCTTTTCTCTCCTCTTCCCGGTCCCTCCTACTGATTTCCATGGCAGTCAGGAACTGTCCAGCCACGCCACATGCCCAGCACTGACCGGCGACCCTCTTCCCACCTTCTCTCTGCCATGACACATTCCATGCCACGTGTCCTCATGACAGACTCTGGGGCTTCATCCCAGAGCACTTGGCTTCCTCACTCTTACCTTGTTCCCTTCATTCTCAGGCATGCACGTGGGAAGCTACACCTACACTCACTCCTCCACCTTCTCTCCTTACCACCAGCTCCACCGTGCCACAAACACACTCTCCTCCTCTTTTTTCTTCCGAGAGGAGTACTAGTGATTTTGTCATTGATAAATGGGGTGGATACCTTGTCGGCCCTTTCCTAACCAACTGCACAGCTGTTACAGAGACACCATTGGCCATCAGTCCATCAACACGCTGTGTCCCTGACTTCTGACACTTTCTCCTGCTTCTCTGCCCCTTCTTGTGCTGTCCTTAGCTATTTAGTTCATTCTGGAAATGTCAGCAATCACTGCCGGGCTCAGGGCTGCCACGTGTGCGCCTCTGTCCCAGTCTTTCTTCCTACGTGCCACCTTCTGAGATCTAGATGCCTGCTGGACACAACTGGTTAGATGCCCACAGATGTCACGAAATTCAGAGCGTACACAGCTGACCTCAGTCCCTCTCCCTGAGCCCTGAAGCTCCTCTTTTATTTCCTATCTCATATCCCCACACTACCTACCCCCACCCCATACACATGAGCGTCTTCCTAGACCTGGGTGCTTCTCTTTTGTCCTCTCCCCTCCACGCCCAGCCACTGAGCAAGTTGTCCTGACTCTATCTCGGTGTCTCTCCTTCTCCTATCTGCTGCCAGGTCACTAACTCAGGCCCTCATAATCCTCTCCACTGTCTCTTTCTCCATGTTTGTCCATTCTAACTTCTGTAGCCATATTGAAAATTTAGACCTGTCACCATGCCACACTCTTTGTTTCTCAGTGACAAGCTAACACAAGATAAAGGCCAGACTCCTTAGTGTGACCTTGTGACTCCATATAATTTGTCCCTTCCACCTCTCCAGACCCTCTTTCTTGTTTCCTTCGTTCCCTTTTTTTGTTGTTGTTACTGGGAATTGAGCCCAGGGATGTTCTACCTCTGAGCTACACTCCCAGTCTTTTTATTTTAAGTAAGGTACCACTAAGTTCCTGAGGGTCTTGCTAAGTTACTAAGGCTGATCTTGAACCTGCAATCCTCCTGTCTCAGCCTCCCAAGCACTGGGATTACAGGTATACACCACCATGCCCAGCTTCTCCCCAACTTTTTTTTTTTTTTTTTTGCCATTCTTTATCCAGCTCTATTCGTCCACTCTAGCAGTACCACCTTCTTGGAGTTCCTGCAGTAGCCCATGCTGTTCCCCACTCCCTGCCCTTCCTCACACTGCTCTTTTTGTCCTGGCTGACTCTACACATAATGTTGAGTTCCACATCTAAGGATCTAACCAGCTATAGATTGAAAGTACGGGGGAAAAAAAATTGCACCTGTACTGAGCGTGTACAGACCTTTATCATATTTTCTTGCCATTAATCCCTAAACAATATAGTATAACAGGTATTTACAAAGCCCTTACATTGTGCTAGGCATTATAAGTAATTTAGAGATGATTTAGATTGGAAGATGTGTGTAGGTTATATGCAATACTATGCTATTTTAAACAAGGGACTCAAACACCCATGGATTTGAGTGTCGCATGAGTCCTAGAACCAATCCCCATGAATACTTGAAAACCCAGTTCCCATTTGCTCCCATATATTATGCATCTCTCTTGCCACTGTATTGAAATTATTTGCTGATATTTTTGTCTCCTTCACGGACTGTGTGTTCCTCCAGGGCAGAGGAATCTTGTTGAATCCCAACCCCCTCCCCTCTCCCCCTCTCAAAGGAACCTACTTTGAACTTGAGGGCAGTCCTGATCAGGGACACTATCATACCAATTCTATACATAAAGAAACCAAAGCTCAAAGAAGCTAAGTGGAGCCAGTGTAGTGAGAGCTTAGATTTTGTCAGTATTTACACATACCAGTTATACAGTAACTTGCAGGAACTGTAAATTTAAGAACCATTCACTTTTACCAAAATTATACTGTGGTTTCTGAGTCTGTAGGAAGAACAGTGAGTTTAGCATCAAAGACCAGAACGAAAATATCATTTTAGCCATTTCTACCTGAACTGACTAGTGCCATGTTACCGGGCCTTGCCTTGTCTTTAAAAAATCACCTACTGCATATGGAAGTGCTTTGGAGAGGAATACAAATATGACTTCTTACTTACTTTTTCATTTGAGTTTACATATGTAGAAACACCTCAGGGACCAGATTCTGGCAAATTATTTTCATTTTCTCACAGTATTGTACCTTAACTTCATAGCACATTTTACTTTAGGTATGAGGAGTAAATGCACTAATATTCAGGATCACCAGGAAAGCAGAACATTTAGAATGTTCCCTGCAAGTCTGGGAGCACAAATCTACGTGACTCGTAAAGGTCAGCCCTTCCCTTGAAGTCGAGTTTCGTGCGCCAGCTAAATTGGGTCACTTTCGCTGTGAAAGGAGCTTGTATTGCTGCAGCTCCTGGGCTCCTTATCCTTTTGTGAGGCTGTAAACACGATGCTGTCCTCGTCCCTCACTGCACCCTCGCTGCTTTTGTTACCCGAGGGTTCACTTTGCAGATTTTTTTTTTCTGAGCCCTATCACTTTTCTTGATAGAATGTCTACTGTTAAGTTGCCGCCCATGGCGCCGCTTCCTGTGGGGAGCCTCGCCAGCGTGTATAGGAATCATTTGGACAGGGTAGTTTGGGTCAGGTTAGAGGACTTTATGGTCTGCAGTACTAGATTTTCAATTGAATCGATTCAGGTCCTACCAATAATCGGGGAGGTTTGTTTCATGGCTTGATAGAGTTTTAATCTATCATTAGTTGGTATTAAGAGTTTTTTGTTTGTTTGTTTTTGTGCTGGGGATTGAACCCAGGGGCATTCTATTTCCAAGCTATACCCCCAGCCCTATTTTATTTTTAGTTTGAAACAAAGTCTTTCTAAGTTGCTGAGAGTCTTGTTAAATTGCTCAGGCTGGTCTTGAACCTGTGATCCTCTTGTCTCAGCCTCCCAAGTACTGGGATTACAGACATATGCCACCACATCCAGTTTAAAAATTTTTTGTATTTGGAATGGGGGATTGAAACCGGAGCATTCTACCTCTGCGCTATACAACCAGTCCTGTTTTATTTTTTATTTTGAAACAGGGTCTGCTAAGTTACTGAGGTCTGGCCTTGAACCTGTGACCTCAGCCTCCCAAGTACTGGGATTATAGGAAGTTGTGTTTACTGTATGGTTTTGTTTTAAGAATTTTATTTTATTTTA